>LT636039.1:0-20266 GCA_900128565.1 Stramenopiles sp. TOSAG23-6 | reverse complement strand
AAAATCGTTAGGTACAAAATTTCGTACGAAAAAAAAATCGAATTTGAAAAAAAATGAAAACGTGCATTTTTACATTGGCTTTTACTTCTAGGTGTACTAGGATTAGTATGATGATTCCACAACCATAATATTGTAACATCTTCATCACAATATGTTGCATCTAATTGTTGCATCATTGGACAATGTGGGTGTGTTTCTGTTATGACACGTGATGGGTGTCTTCTCAGAAGAGCTGATGGTGGTACATTCTTTGTACATAAACCTGTTTTTACATTTACAAAATAAGACAACGGCTTATTTGTACTATTGTTATTATGATCAGGAACAATTTTCTCTTCGTATTCTTGACGAAATATATCACATTCATTTGCAGTATAAATTATCGTTTTACAAATACTATTTTTTCTATTTGGGTTAGGGTTAGGGTTAATACTATTTTTTCTATTTCTAACTGTCTTTACTACCCTAATTTTCCATCCATTTTCATACCGTTGCACTAGATCGCCTTCCCTCCAAGTATATTTAGCTACCCTGACCCTAATTGTTTCATTATCACTATTAGTTTTATTAGTTTTATTAGGTTTAGGGTTAGGATCATTTACAGCATTGTATTCCTTTCTTCGAAAGTTCACCGTCATTCCAGGGATCAACTCAAGCGTATCTACACAATTAGTACCATTTTTATTTCCCTTTTTTGACACAGATTTTGATGTATAATTGTTCAGCATACCATCACCTCGTTCACGTGCTTCCATCCATCCAAGAGAATTTTTTTGATGAGGAAATAGTGATAATCCTAAACCCGGTGTAAATGGATCACTAGCAAAAGAGAAGAATGTGTATTTGTTTACAACTGACAAATAGGAAATATTCTTCGCAGTTAGATAACTTAAAATTGTTCGTATCATTTCTATCGGTAAATTCGCGAGATTACGCTTGTATGAGTTACCATTTACACATGTCATGTTGTTTGAACTGTAGTATGAGTCAAGTTCTTCACTCATTTTAGGGGTAGACCCTCGTTTCCTATTAGCAGGCTTTATATTAGCATAAACGTCTCGCAAACACTTTGTTCGTCTCGTTTTACTTACAGATATATTAGTCATAGCATCTATAGAAGTATATGCATGAAGGCTAGAGAAAATGATGATAGCATCGGGACAAAGCTTCCAGCCAACATATAACGCTGCACCCACATCAATATGTAGGTTCATAATAGTGTTTTTTTTCCCTTCACGACGTGTTTGGCTGACAGAAATATTGTCGCATGAGACTGCGACAGCATTTTCATCATTCTCATCGTCTGAAGCACTGTTTGCAAGGATAGTCGCCCGAAATGTGAACTTAATGTTCTTTAAAAGCTTCTCCATTGAGGAAATAAACGTCTTTGTTCCACGTTCATCAACAAGTCTATAAGAATACTCTATGCCGTCGGAATTGAGAAATTTGCGGTCTGCTAACATTTCAACTTTACCAGGAAGTACTTCATTGTCTTTAGATACAAATAGTTGGCCACACCAATATCCCCACGATGGATGTGCCAATGAATTTGGCATAGTTGATTGTATTTTTGAAATTGTCTCAACAAAGTTAGTTATTTATATACGACAGGAAGGACTGAACGTATCATTGTCGAATCTATAAAAGAATCTAAATCTGAATTTACTCAATTTAAAGTGCAAAGATAGTAAAACTACGAATTGAAACCGACGTGTGATGGTGAAAACAGTTTTGTCCACTTAATGGTAGCAAAAATGACCAACGAGGAACTAAAGCAGTTGAGATTCTTTCAAACAACTTTACTATAAAAGTAAAAGTATACTACTATACAAGAAACAGCGCAAAAGCAACAACAACGCATATAACAATGAAAACATCATGTGTAATCTTTCTTTTGGTTATACTTTATAACACAAGAGTTGTACATGCTATGGAAGAAGGACAATTGCAACCCAACGTCAGCCAAGAAGAGAAAGCGATTATTTCGAGACAAAGAGATCACGCAAGTGACGAGCAAGGTTTTAAAGATGACGCAGGTGACGAGCAAGGTTTTGAAGATCCGAATTTGGCTCCCACTACGGAAAAGGAAGGCCTCAGAAATTGGGTCGAGGGAAGCAAACTTGCATATCATTTACATCGTGAAAAAAATTGTCAACTGTACTATGCAGAGTTTCTTGCTGCTGCAAACAAATTTAATGACAAAGCGTTTTTGGAAGAATATAAGATGAGCAAGGCCGATTTATTCCAACTGAGATTTAACAAGTGCTTCAACCCTCTTATAGCCGTAGACCTTGAAGGCAATCAAGTTGGGGAAATTAACGAAAAGTATCAATCGTTTCCAGTAGCGTATGAAGAAGAAATTGCACCGATGGTTTACAAAATGGTACGTAAACATGTCAAACATGTACCTCTACAAGCGTTCACAAAGACGAATTCTCTCAATATGGCACTACAACAAATGAATAATCCAGCGGCAGACCCACGTAAGCACGCTCCTCTCCAATTCGATCCAAAGCACTATTTGATAGAAACAGAAAAGTGGGAAAGGATGTGGGATGAAGCAGATCCTTTCAAGCAAAAAGCAAAGGATCAAAAGATTTTGAATGAACAAAAGCAAGATCGGGGATGAAATTTCCTGAAATAGTTTGTGACACAGACATCTACCTGAAAAGTGGAGGTTTCATTTGCTATAACAACCTTATATGTATTTATTCTTGAAATAAAAGAGAAATCAAAAAGCACTAAAGCAGATTCGTTTGCAATACAATAACCATATTTTGCAATCACATTATTAAAAATTGAAAAAAATATTTTTACAATTTTTTATGGGACACCCTCTCATAATCGAGTAATGTGATAATAAATATATTTTTGAATCACCTTTTCACTATAGAGAACTGTAGCCTGACTCATTCTTTTCATTGCATCTTCAAGAGTTAATTCACCCTTTCACTATAAAGAACTGTAGCCTCACTCATTCTTTTCATTGCATCTTCAAGAGTTAAATATTTAACAGATTCGTCATTAAATAAAATCCATTTACCATCAAACAAAACAGCAGATACATAATGACCACTCGAAAACCCACCACTGCCAATAGATTTACCAGCCATAAACTGCACAAACCCTTTCACATGTATTGTGAAAAAAAAAAAACGAAATCGTAAAAAAAAATGTTAGGTACGAAATTTCTTATGAAAATGTAGGTAAAAAATTCATGATGAAAAAAAACGTACATGGTATATTCCAAGCCCTTCGTGTTTTTCCCCATCAATTCTGAAGAAACTCCCTACTTGAAAAGAAGCAGTGTGTATTTTGGAAAAATATTTCAAAAAATAATCGTTAGGTACAAAATTTCGTACGAAAAATAAATTCGAAATTGAAAAAAATTAAAACATACGTGTAAATCACCATCAAATGTAAGATCAAACTTTGCATTACCTCTTCTACGAGCGGATAAAAGATAGCGAGCAAAACTACAAGTTAATGATGTATTGTGAAAAAAACACGAATTTTACAAAAAAAAATTCGTTAGGTATGAAATTGCTTTTTGAAAAAAAAAAAAAAAGTCGAAATTGGTAAAAAAAAATAAAACAAACGAGGACTAATATGAACTTCTTCTTGATCTTCCACATTAGTCATAATCACTGGGTTTTCCAAGTTCAATCCAGAATGAAGAAATTCATCATGTGTTTTGGAAAAATATTTCAAAAAAAATCGTTAGGTAAAAAATTTCGTACGAAAAAAAAACGATTTTGAAAAAAAATTAAAACATACATAGGCAATTACCGAAGAAACGTAATTTTCTGGATGATCACAAAAGTCTTGGTGAGCAGCACTCAACGAAACAGAGTCACCATCCCCAGCATTCCAAGGAACTACAATTGTTTTTGAACGAGTTTTTGCACGAAGAGAAATCTTGAACATTCGATTTTCAAGTTTGACACACTCCACCACGTTTTTGCTCGGAAGCTGCTCACATGTATTGTGATTTTTTTTTAAATGAAAAAAAATAGTTAGGTACGGAATTTCGTATGAAAAAAAATTAATAAATTCAATTTTAAAAACGTACATGTTAAATCTTGCTCGGGTGTCTCAATATAAAATGAGCGTATCTCATCACCCACTTCAGAAACGAAATCCGAAGGATAGTGGTCGATATTTTGCTCCCACATCCTGGTAAAGAATGCATCGGATTCTTGCTGTCCTATATATCCTTCTCCAAATATCCTTTGTCTTACTTGAGCAATTACTGTTTTGGGTAGGGCATAGCCATTATGTGCTTCATAAGTTCTTTTGAAATCAGCCAGGTTGATTCCTTTCGGGGCTGCAAACTCCACGGCTGCTGCATTGAGGGTCGGCCCTGGCACAACAGCCGCATTGAAAGTCGGCCCTGACACAACAGCCACAAAAGGCGAGTGCTTCATTACGTCTTGCAGCTTCCTGTAGCTCAGCCCGAAATGCGGTGGCTCCTTCGAAGTGGCCGCAGAGTTCGACACCTGCTCAGCCAGCGCTGCTTTCGCTTCTCCAACATCATGTTGTTTTTCTTCATTACCGGCATTACCTCCATCAGTTAAAAAAACATTTAACTGATCAATGTGCAATGTCAGTTGAAGTGCTGAAGATAACCAACAACTATCACCATCATTTTGAATACCTCTACAAATTGTATGATTCGGACATTCAACAGCGTCCCCAACAACAACTTCTTGTAAATTGACTTTATTCTTGAGTGCTTCACGTACTTTCTCTTCTCCTCCATCCGAAAAGATTGATTCTAGATGTTCGCGCTTCTCTAATTCTGTTAAAACATCAGAGTTAAAAAGAATTTCATGAAGAGTTTTTCGTCGCATTCCCTCTGGTAAATGTTCACCGTATTTATCTGCAAACCCTGGGTCTAGTGAAGCAGCAAGTCGAATACTTCTTAAGTAAAGAGGTGTAAGAGCATTGTCAGCACCCTCAACTCTTGAAATACACATAAAACAAGCAAGCATGAAGGTCATTATAATATGTAGTGCCATCTTTGATTCACTGTTATTCCTGTATAGTATTAGATTGCGTTATCGTACGGGTTATAATAAAGGTATTTACCAAAAGACGCCGCCTCGCGCAGGAACTACGTATTGCGCAGAGATGCGCCGTAATATAACAGACGTGTGATGGTGAAAACAGTTTTGTTCCACTAATTTCTCTTTTCTAATTTAAAATTTTTACAAATTTTATATTTGAAAAATTGTCACCCATTTACACACCCATTTAAGATTTTTTTTTATTCAATAAATTTTATTTTTCTATTAAAAAAAACATTATGCTTTATGTCCCAGAATAGTTCTAACAAGAAGGGCAGCACCAAAGCCAGTAGCTCCAGCAGGCATCTCACCACGTGCCTTGCTATACATTGCTGGTCCTGCTATATCAATATGCGCCCACTGTCTCCCATCATCAATATAAGATTCTAGATATGCTGCTGCGGTACATGAACCACCATATGGGCGACCATCTCCAATACTTTTCAAGTCAGCGTGGTTGGCTTCTCCTTTTTCTAAAATTTCATCTCTATGCTCTGGTAATATAGGTAATTTATGAACTCTCTCAAATATACGAGAACCTGCAATTGTAAGGTCAGTTGTCATATCACTATTCTTACCAAATTTAGGTTCAACACCATTGTGTGTTACATTATCATTTGTAAACAACCCAGCTGCATATTCACCTAATGCTACCACACACGCACCTGTTAAAGTAGCCATATCAATGATTCGTTTTGGATTATACTCTCTCTGAGTATATGTTACTGTATTGTGAAAAATATATTATTTTTGTTTTTGTTTTGTTTAAAAAAAAAATGTTAGATACAAACGTGTTTTTACAAAACAAAAAAATGAAATGTAAGAGAATAACGAACATGCATCAGCAAGACAAAGTCTCCCTTCTGCGTCTGTATTTCCAACTTCAACTGAGCGTCCGTCTAACCCTTTCACAATTTGCATTGGGTAAAAGCTTGCTGCATCAATAGCATTCTCAGCAACAGCTAAAACTGCGATAACATTACGAGGTACTTTTAGCTTTGCAATTGCATCAATTGCAGCAAGTACAGATGCAGCACCACACATATCTAAATGCATTCCCTCAATTGAACCCGTCGGTTTTAAGTTCAGTCCTCCAGTGTCAAATGTGACACCTTTACCTACTAAAGCGAAATCATTCGTAGTATTTTCAGGATCACCGAAATATTCCAATGTAATTAAACGCGGCGCTGAGCTATCTCGACCACATCCAGGACCACCAGCAGCACCTTGTCCAACAGCAGCAAGAAGATTCATTCCTAACTCATGAAGTTGTGGTTGTTGTAAGACTTTTACACTCAAGTTATCACCATGAGTTTCTCCAACTTGTCTAGCAAGACTTTCAATAAACGCAGGATTGGCAATATCTGCTCTTAAATTACCTAAATCACGAGCAAAAATTGTCGCATCTGCCAGCACGGTACTAACTTCTACACGTGCAGGTGCTAAAATAGACATATGTACTTTTGCAACATCTTCCACAGATGGAGGAGAATCTGGTGGAATTTCACTTGTACTTGGGTCAGTTGAACTTATAGTAGACGAAGGTGCTTGACTAGCAAATACAATGTTTTTCAACAAAGGCTCTGTTGATTCATTTTTAAAACGCGAAAATGAATAATTAGATAGACACGCACTTCGAGTAATTAAACTCACCACATCACCGTCAAATGCGACATTTTCATTTCCAGCTGAACCAGCAGCAGCAGCCTTGTGTAACATTGGCAAACGATCTAAATTAGGGAGTTCCATGATAATATTTTCGACAGATGCAATCTTCCGAAGACATGATATGGCAGCATTTGTCGCACTACGGAGTGCGGGCGCATCAGCTTTTGCAGATTCCCCCACAAGAACAAAAAGACGACGTTTTGGATTGGTTTCCAACTTTGAATAATGCAAATATGTCGTATTTCCACCTTTAGCAAAAATATCTTCGACAGCCTCAACACAGACGCCATATTTGTCAACAAGTATACCCTTATCGTCCTGAAAAATATAGGTGACAGTACAATCTGCATTTTCAAGAACAGTCGTAGCATCATCACCCGTAAGCTTATTCAGATATGAAACACGAGTCGCTGAACTTGGGAGTTCATTACAGTTGTCTTCATCAACAAACACGTGGGAAGCACTTTTAAATGACGCAAGCTCCGAAATTTGCAAGGCATTTATTGTTGACCATGTACCTTTGCAAGAAGAAGAACATTGTCGCACACCCTGCCGAAAATTCTTAGATATTTGAACAAAGCGAGAGAGCATTGGGAGCTAATATAAATTATTAGTACTCGTCTTACACGAATGTGTGTTTTTGTAGGAAGTCATAACAACAACAAAGAATTCGACGAAATTGACCGCTAAAAAAGAAAAAAGATGGATTTCGTGTTGTTGGCAAAATTGAATATAAAGACATTTTTTATGAGTGTCACAATTGAATAAAATATCCCACACCCAATACATATCCATTGAATATCACTTTATAAAAAGATCTTATAACAGAAGCTCGAATTTGGTTGAATCAGCTTTTTCATTTTAATCAAATGTAAAATTAGGGTGTACTAAAAGAATACGATGATTCCGTATGTACTCTTTACTCTTTTTCTTCTTTTCAGTTTTCTTCTTTTCTTTTTTATCATCATCATCATCATCATCATCATCNACTTCAGGAGCTACAAGAAAAACGCGATCTTGGACTACAAGCTTTTCAATGATAAGGTTAAAGAGTCTTTGTTCGGCTGATAATTGAGCTTCTGTTTCCAATTCATCAACATGTTGACGAAGGCACCATGCAACAAGATCTTTTTGCATCATACCTTTACCTGTTGTATCTTCGACACCTCGAAGATGAAGAGCCATCATGTACTTTTAGGAAAATATTTCAAATTTGTTTTTAAAATTTTGTTAGGTACAGAATTTTCTATGAAAAAAAATGATACATTTGAAATTCAAATGAAAACGTACATCATACCGACACGTTGATATTTCTCATATGTGCATGAGGCAGATGGTGCATTGTTTTCAGCTGCTTCATTTTCATCCTCTGATTTGTTGTTTCTATTATTAGCATCATTGTGATCATTATTTGGATTATTTGCTTTCTCATTCGCATCCTCCATTGCACTAACGGCTATTTGATCCTCTTCCATGGCTTGTGCAAACTCTGCCATCTCACTGAAGTCTACATCAGCACTCTCTACATGAATGATACTCTTTTTCAATAATCGATACGCTTCCATAACATATGATGGACGTACAGTATCATCCAAATGAAGTCTCGCTAAAGACTCAGAGAGTCGTATCAGCGATTCCAGCTGTCGGACAGTAATTCTATATGCCTTTTTAGATACACCAGCAGTGTCGTTCTGTCGAAGACGACGGTAACATTCCACCATCACCTTCTGTGCATCTCTTGTTATAATAGGATTAAAGGATCTCGCAAATTTGATATATCTTTGTAATTGTTCTCGTGTAAATTCGACATTATCATTAGTAGCGGCTATTCCTTGATGTAACTTTACGATATGTGACGCCATTCTTTCATCAAAAACATCATCACAGTCATCAAGAACTACAAAGAATAGATCAAAACGAGACATAATAGGAGCAGACATTTGGATATTTTGACGTAGTGTCTTTGATCGATCGTATCGTCCGTGTATTATAAAAAAATATATCAAATTTGAAATTCGTCAGGTACAATACAAAATAAAAAATTTAAAATGAATAGGATTTAAAAAACTATTGGAATAAAAATACAAAATAAATAAATTCAAAATTCATGATGTAAACGAACATATATAGGATTGGCAGCAGCTAGTATAGACGCGCGAGCATTTAGAGTGGCTTGAATACCTGCCTTTGTTATAGAAATAGTTTGCTGTTCCATGGCTTCATGAATTGCAACTTGATCTGTAGGGTCCATTTTATCAAATTCATCGATGCAACATATACCATTATCAGCAAGCATAAGCGCCCCTGCTTCAATACAAAATTCTCCAGTATCTGGATCCCTCAAGACGGCAGCGGTCAGACCTGCGGCAGAAGAAGCTTTTCCCGATGTATAAATTGCTCTAGGCATAAATCCAGAAACATATTTCAAAAATTGTGATTTTGCAGTAGAGGGATCACCTACAACGCATACGTTAATATCACCACGCAGTTTCCCACCATCTTGAGTTTTTTTATGTACTCCACCAAAGAGCATAAGTAAAATCCCTCGTTTCACTTCATCATGACCAAATACATCTGGCGCAAGTGATTGAGCCATTTTAGAATAAATATGAGGAGTTCGTTTCATTGCTCGAATTTCATGTATTTTGGAAAAATATTTCAAAAAAAAAACGTTAGGTACAAAATTTCGTACGAAAAAAAAATCGAAATTGAAAAAAAATAAAACATACATCTCTTTGAGTTTCTGTGAAATCCAAAGTAACATCCACTTCGGCACCTTCTTCAACATCTTCCATACGGACATCCATTCCAGCTGGACCTCGACGACTTCCTTCTGTCACAACTGAGGAAGCTAGAAACGCCATCTTATATGTTAGATCACGAACACCTAAGGCTTTTAAACCAGTTACACCTTGACCATAATTTGAGTCTCCACGACTTTGACCTCGAGACGAACTTTTAGCGCCTTCTCCTGGACGCATTAATTGAGCTACATCTGGTAAAACTATAAGGGAACCTGTTAAAATAACTTTGTCTCCAGCCTTGGCTCTTTCAACACTTTCACAACGTAAAACAACATCGAAAGAACGTGGCATTGATCCAGGAGGGATTTCATCAGAATTTTCTTGTACCCGTAGACGTTGCCAATCGACAAACTTTGATCGAGCAATATCAAGATTCCAACTAGTTGCATTACAAACACCATTTGGACAAATTTTGGGCTCTGTATATTTGAATTGTTGCTCAACATTGTCAACTTCAGCACTACATTCTTGACAAGTAAAGCAACCGTAAATGAGTTCCGGACGGACTTCTGACGTACGAGTCACTGTAGCCGTGATTGCCACAAGCTGTCCAATTTTTTCAGTTCTGAGCTCTCGCACACGTTCAACTTCACTTAAATTGTATATAGAAATAAAAAACTCTTTATCTCCACGCTCGTCAGTAACATATTCTGGGTCTTGATCACGCACAAAATTTTGAATTGCCTTGCGAAGATAAGGATCATAGCGATAATAGTTTACTAATACAGCTCGCGCAAGTGTAGGATCATGTTGTAACACATGCTGAAAATCTACAAATAAAGTAGTGTGGTCATTTTGTCTCATAGTCAAAAGCTGTTCTTCGTACTCTCTCATTTGTTTACCCATAGAAGTAGTGGAGATCATTGACGGATTATCATTCTCACCACCTTCTGTGAAGTTGAATAAAAACTCCAAAAATCGTTCTTGCACCTGTTCACCATGCTGGTCAGGCTCCATTCGGGGTTCCTGCTTCCCGCCTGGATTTTGACCCATCATCATAGCTTCCATGATGAAGTGTTTTTCAGCCAATCAAAGAGAAAAAGTCCTTTTAGCTAGGTACTCGAGAGTACGAGAGAGAGAGAGAGAGAGAGTTTGAAGCTCGAACGATCAATTATTGGTCAAAACGTCAAAAACATCAAGTTGTGGCATCAATTTGAATTGATTTTTTTTATATACGAATTTTCGTACGAAAAAAATGAAGTCGAAGTCGAAGTCGTTCGAAGACACGAATGATTTTTTCTCGACAATAATTGTCTGTGTACTGTGTGTAGTAGTGTATTTGCCATTTTGTGCTCATTTTGTACTACTTCGTTCGTATTACAAGGTATTACATCTATAATTTCTCTATAATTTCGGCAACATGACCAAAGTATATCGTAAAGGTGCAAAGGTGGAAGTTCTCTATGAGGGAAAGTGGTATGCTGCAGTTGTAAAAAAGAACTATCGAAGTGTTCCATTAGTTTCATATTTGGTCGATGGAAGTGAGGAACAGCTGTATAAGAAAGAAATGCGAACAAGAATTAGGCCTCGAACTGGATTGTTTGATGACGAAACCGACTCTTCAACAGTAACGAAAATAGCTGAATCATCTTTAGTGGAAGAAAAACGATCTTCTCAAACTAAAACGACGAAACGCAAGGCTGTTACTTCGTCAAAGACTGACCAAAATAAAAAACAAAAGATGGAATCTAACAAATCAGTGTATATAATCAAGTGGCACCATCGAGGTGAGGTCATAGAATACGGAACCAACGACTACCCTGGAAAAATACACAAAGATCAATACGACGTGGAGGCGGACTCAGCTAATATTGAAGGTTTGTATTTTTTAGTTGTTTCACTGCTACAACCCCAAAGAAACTCTTATGAAATCATAACTATTTACTCTTTATTTATTTTTTACATATTTCACACAATATTTTTCTGACGTAGCATACAGCACTCTTTACAAGGCCAATGCAGCTGCTAAAAAAAAGTTATCGGAACTCAGATCCAACATCTCAATCCTCGAGAGAGATGAAAACGATGATGGTGGCGATAATATTTCAATGAAAGAACTGAAAGATGGACGAAAAAAATGGGAATGGAGTTTTGAAGTTGACGGAATTGGACATGCTGAGATCAAAGCTTTCTACTTTGGAGCAGTTGAAGTATTGAATCTCCGAGTTTTGTAGATATTTGAACACAATCGTTGTGCACAAAATTAATTTTTATACCTGATAATTTAGATAATTTATGAATATTTTTTTAACTCTTTTTGATAATTTTTAATTTTTAACCTGATAATTTAGATACTACACTCTCGATTTCAATGTCAATGTCTCTACTACAACACCGAATCCAACGAATCTTTCGGGGAAAATTGAATTCGCTTGAAGATTTCATTTTTTGTTTGTAACCACGCTGGGTGCTTGGCACTTGTCAAATCATAATGATCAGCACCCTTATTTTCTAATAACTTGATGGTATCATGTGGTTGTATATCAGTAGAAGAATGTTCACGAAATGTAATAGCATTTAAAATGTCTCTTGCTTTTTTTACGTATTTTGCGATATAATCTGCAGGTACGTCTACGTCAACGCTGCCACTGACAATTAGTTGAGGAACGCCCAGAGGTAGCAAGTGCCGTGGTGATGCTTGATAGTATTTTTCAATATTTTCTTTTCCTTCTGGGAGACATTTCATAAATAGTTGACATGCATCACCTTCATCGCTTAGCTGGCGTCGCACACCTTCAATCATATCTGCACAGGGAGCAATACCTACAACTAGACAAGGAAGTGGAGTTTTTATATTGTTACATGCTGATAATAGCCGTGATAATGAGTGACTCGAAATTTTTTTCCTCGATTTGTTGAGTATGGAGCATTGTTTTGCGAGCCATAAAGCAAGCTGTCCTCCAGCGGAATGCCCAATGATAACAATCTTGGACAAGTCAACATTGTCAGTGGAGACCAAGCTTTCAATACTTTTAGTATAACCACAGAAAACGTCTTCCATGCTACCTGGAAAACCTCCACCAGGGTGTTCTCTTCGACGGTATTCCAATTCTACGGCAATACAACCAGCAGCTACAATATCAGGAGCTAACGTTTCATGTGCCGCATTAAAAACTGTCCACTTTTTCTTCCAAAATCCACCATGAATGATAATAATTATAGGAACTGGCTTAGACGAGCGAATCAAAGGTCGATGTATTCTAACATATTGTTCAGTTGACTCACTACCATAAACTAAACGCTGAATTCGAATAAAACTAAGACGTCTAAGAGAACGATACGCAATGGACACTACAGAGAGCGAAAAAAAAGCAGTTGCTGCTTTATTAAGAGAATCAAGCATTGGAGAAATCTTTTGTGTCTTGAAAGATGTAAGTAATTTTAGTGGTGCCAGCAATTTATATGACATTGTGAAAAAAAAATCGATTTAAAAAACACGTGTCAAAAATTGACCTGACCTGTTCGATCTTTTTGTTGTTTTGGACGATGCCGAGCATGTGCTCTACTACTACAACCGGTAGTATCCTTGTCCTTCAACCTTGGAAGCTAAAGTAAAAATGAGCACACCAGAGAAAATTTGCATTGTCGGTTCTGGCAATTGGGGATCTGCAATAGCTCGAATAGTTGGCAAGAATGCTAAGCAATTACCAACGTTTGATGAAACAGTGAAAATGTACGTTTATGAGGAAAAAGTCAACGGTGAGAATCTTTCCGAAATTATCAACACCACTCATGAAAATGTAAAGTATTTACCAGGAGTGAAACTTCCTTCAAATGTTGTCGCTGTAACAGATCTTGGTGAGGCTGTGCGTGATTGCTCAATTTTGATATTTGTGGTTCCTCATCAGTTTATACCTCGACTCATCCCTACAATTAAAGAACATATGAAGGCTGACGCTAAAGCAATTTCTCTAATCAAAGGAATTGATTTTGATGATAAAGGCCTTGTTCTGATATCCGATTTAATCCGCAAAGGACTTGATATAAATGTTAGTGTACTAATGGGTGCAAATGTTGCTAAAGAAGTTGCAAAAGAACAATTCTGTGAAACAACAATTGGGAGTTCGATTCCTCAAAATGGAGAAATCTTCAAAGCTCTTTTCCATACAGATTACTTCCGCGTTGATTTAACGAATGATGTTGCTGGAGTGGAGCTTTGTGGCGCTTTGAAAAACATTGTTGCAATTGGTGCAGGTTTTATTGACGGCTTAAAGTTGGGTGGAAATACGAAAGCCGCAATTATGTACGTTTCCATCATAAATTTTATTTCTTTTTTCGTACGATATTTTGTACCTAACAATTTTTTTTTACTAAAAAAAAACATATTTTACAAAAATACATGAGAATTGGATTATTGGAAATGAAAAAATTTGCTCAGAAATTTTACAGTGGAGTCTCTGATAGTACATTTTTTGAAAGTTGTGGTGTAGCTGATCTAATAACTACATGTTATGGTGGTCGGAATAGAAAATGTGCCGAAGCATTTGCGGCATCGAATGGTAAAAAATGTTGGGAAGATATTGAGAGAGAGTTGTTGAATGGGCAAAAACTCCAAGGCACTCTTACTGCGAAAGAAGTATACGAAGTGTTGAAGCGTACTAAATCAACTCATGAATTTCCCCTATTTTCCAAGATTTATGATATTTCATTTAATGGAACTCCTGTCAGGTCTATTATTGAGTTGTGAGATGTCCAAGATGTAGTATGATATTTCCTTTCATGAGTACTATTGTAAGGTCTATTATTGAGTTGTGAGAAAATGTAAAATATAAAGTTTTTGTTTTTGGAATGTCAATGAGTGTTAGAATGTTTGTGCTTTTACACAATTGGCAATTCACTTGGGGTGTTTTTAATGTTTAATTTTTGTATAAAAAAAATCTGAATTATATAATTTACTTTTTCATTTTATTTTGGCTTCAACCTCTTTTTAATCTATTCAATCTGCTGAATTTGTTCAATACCAAGTTTTACTTCACCCAACTGAATTTCTAATGTTCTGCTTTTGTTTGTCGCATGAACTAAATCTTGGTCCACACTTTTGATTTTTTGTTGCACTGCTTGAATTCCTATTTTTAGTGTTTCACGTTCGTTTTTAAACTCTTCAATAATTGATAACATTTGTTTTACTTCAGGTCCGTCAGTGTCTTTTTCTTTTAACATAACTTGTTTCAATAAGATACGATTTTCAATATTAAGTGATTCAATTTTAGACTGTATTGCAAGTAGTGTCGTTTCTGCCTTTGTAATTTGCATATTTACATTAACACATTGTATTCTCTTAAACTTGTTCTCATGTAATGCATTTTGTATTTTATTCTCATACTTTTCACGCTCATCTTGCATAGTTTTCATTTTGCTCCGTATTTCATGAATATTGTTGGTTTGAATACGCAAGAGATCTATGGAAGATGTAGACTTTGATATATTTGGTGGTTTGTGTTGTGCTGAACAAGAATTCCAGCAAGTTTGAACTTTTTCTCCCGATTTTTCTGCAAATTGTAATGATAATATAGCATCCTTGAGCATACTCTGGATTTCATGTATCGATGCCTTTATCTCTGAAAATTCAGTGAGTTGTGACAAAGATTTCTTGAAATTTTGTCGAATCTGTTCAGATAATACTCTAGTTTTTTCATATATATTTTGTTTTTCAATATATCGGTTACTTGCTTCCGATTTTTCTATATCAAATTGAATAAGCAAATCTTTAAGCTCTTCGAAATGTGCAGTTGCAAGTGTGAGAATAGACGTTTCTAATTCATCTTTTTCTGTCCAACTTTTCTTTAATGTATTTCGTACATCTTCAAGCCTTTTATTTGAGATTTTTTTTTGGATCATTTTTTTTTTCTTATTAATTTTGTGTAATAAATGGGATATGTATACTGAAGTCTTTTGCAATTGTTCCAAATGCGACTTGACTATCATTCTTGTACTACCATATCCATGTGTTGATGTATTTAGTATATTCTTCTTTTTTTGTTGTTTATCAGAATCATCTAAACAAATTCTGAAATCTAAAATTTTCTGTGATACTGTTAGAAATTCTTCCCAATCGATTCTTCCATCAAAATCACGATCTAACTGTTGAACTTCTTCAATAATGGAATCCTTTGAAATTTTCACCCCTACACGGTTAGATAGACCATACAGCTCGTCAATATCAAGAAAGAAGTTGACAAGTTCATTAGTTTTATTCGTGTTTGCCTCACAGAAAAGGCGATGAGTCATTTCAACTGTCATTTCATTTTCAATTAAATGAAGACAATCATTCATTGAAATATTGCCATGTCTATCACTCAAAATGTTTACAAATTTAGATATATTTTTTCTAGTACATTGAACAAGACCACACTCTTTCAAAAGTGCAACAAAAAATGTTTGTGGTACATGTGGTGTTGGATATTTGTACTTTTCAACAGTGCTGTCCGATTTCGATTTCGACGAAAACACTTTTATGAATTTCTCGCGTTGTTGTTGGCTTATACTACTTTTCTTTTCCTTTCTATCAAAATTGCTATATAGGAATTTGTCATCAGTCAACGTGTCGTTATTTAAGAAATCAAACGCTGTAGACTGTAGTAAAGTAGTTGTATCATTAGTTGTATCATTAGTTGTATCATTTATTTCATTCGTTGTATCGTTGATTATTTCATTAGTTGTATCTGTCGCAATTATTTTGGGACTGTTTCTTTTTGGTGTTGCCATTTATCTCTTTTCAATATACAAAGCTATATTATTATTATTATCTCTTTTATAATGAATCATTAAAAGTGTGATACCAACATGGATTACGTATGAACTTTTCTATTGAACATAAAGTAATAAGGTCATAGAGAATTAACGACAAGTAACGGTTCTAGCTAGGGTTAGGGTTTTAAAGCAAATTTGGCCGATACCAGCCTGTCCTGTGAAGTCAAACGTCAACTGTGTCTGTCAGACATAGGTCCTAGCTAGAGTGAAAAATATAGGAATAATAGTGTCTCTCTCTCTAGAGTCTAGTCTAGCTAGAGTCAGGCTAATGATGCTAATGACTGCACAGAAACGAATAAAGCGAGAGCAAGAAAGACAAAGGAGAACCCACAAACTTAGGAGAACTCGAGAACTGTTCCAAAAAGTCCTCGGGGGAATAGGTCCTTCACTTTTAATTGTAAACCACCTAAACCTTAAAGAGAGACTTTCTGGGAGAGCTGTGTCAAATGATAAGTCCAGACCTTGGATGGTTGGTGTGGATTGGGGTGAAGCTACATGTACAGAGACAGTGAGGCATGGTGATTTTGAATTTTTAAATTGGTTAAGAAGTAGAAAACCGCCTTGTCCGTGGAATGAAAAAACGTGTCGTGATGCAGCTGAAAATGGTCACTTGAAAATATTGAAATGGCTAAGAAGTCAAAATCCACCTTGTCCTTGGGATAGAGGAACGTGTTGTGCTCTAGCTCGAAATGGTCACTTGGAAGTATTGAAATGGGCAAGAAGTCAAAATCCACCTTGTCCATGGGATAGATTTACATGTCGTGGAGCAGCTGAATATGGTCACTTAGAAGTATTGAAATGGGTAAGAAGTCAAAATCCACCTTGTCCATGGGATGAGTTAGGAATTGAATTAGAAACTGGTAGATCTATTGTTGTTGGATACTTCGGTTCTGTTTGTGGTAATGCAGCTGAAAATGGTCACTTGGAAGTATTAAAATGGGTACGAAGTCAAAATCCACCTTGTCCTTGGGATAGCTCAGTGTCTACTAAAGCAGTTAAAAATGGTCACTTAAACGTATTGAAGTGGCTAATCAGTCAAAATACACCTTTCATTAAAGGAATGTGTCGTGCAACAGCTGATCATGGTAAGTTGGAAGTATTGAAGTGGTTAAGAAGTCAAAATCCACCTTGTCCTTGGGATAAATTTACATGTATGTGGGCAGCTATCCGTGGTCACTTAGACATATTAAAATGGGTACGAAGTCAAAATCCACCTTGTCCGTGGAGTGAATTTACATGTTCTGGAGCAGCTGGTGGGGTTCAATTACATGTATTAAAATGGCTAAGAAGTCAAGATCCACCTTGTCCATGGGATAAAGCTGCATGTGAAGATGCAGCTAGATGTGGTGCCATGGAAGTATTACAATGGTTAAGAAGTCAAAATCCACCTTGTCCTTGGGATGAAGAAACGTGTAGTGAAGCAGCTAGACATGGTTATTTAAAAACATTACAATGGTTAAGAAGTCAAAATCCACCTTGCCCATGGGATGAAACTACATGTGAGTATGCATTTAATGGTGACGAATATACTGACGAGGATCTTCAACAATGGTTAATTGATGTAAAAGCTCCAGGTTATGAGAATTATATAGATTCTGAAAGTGAATATTACACTTCTTCAGATTCTGAGATTTAGAAACGTAAATTCGAACAAATCTAATTAATTACTATACATAGTCTTAACTATAGCTATAGTACACCAATCAATAAAAATCTAATTTTTCATTTGTACTTGTTTTCCTGTTTACTATAATGTATGAAATAAACTACATACTTGTGTGTACCATTACAATCCTGTTTTCTTCTGAAAGTGGAGTAAAGCAAAACTACAAACACATTTGGGTTAATAAATGTCAAATTTGGTACATCACACATAAATCCGTGTCAGTTTTGAAAATACAGCCCATAGTTGGTTGATCAACCTTATCACTGGAAATAGGAAACAAATAATTGTTTTTATTGACTCTATATTGATTTTAAATGTCAAGATTTTTATTATATTTTCTATAATCATATATAAATAATTTTCTTTCAATTTTTCATACCACTACCGTAAATCAAAAACACTGTCATTGGAAAAGACGGCAACAAAAGATTTTTTTATCTTTTTATATACCTGAGAAATATACTTCTTGACTGTGAACCACCATGTGTGGGGCACTTTAGATATTGGGCATGATTCTACCCATGGACGTAAGCAACGCTGTTTAACCTCGCACCAAACGTGTGTTAATTTTCTACAGCCATTTTCATCAGTAAAAAAATTTTCAACCTCGCGAATTTTAAAACAAGTTTCTTTTTGGAGATGACAAAATTCATACTGATTACATTGTACATTTCCACAAGTACATCCATGAAGTGGCGCAATTGACATATCAGCACAAATATTGGTAATAGTCTTTACTATTTTCTTTCTATTGACGTTGTTAACTGGATCGTTCAAAAAGTCAATTGTTTTAAAGTTTTCGTCAAGATGTAGAGTACACACTCTTGCTTTTCGTAGTTTTTCCTTTTTGTGTAGCTCTTTACAAATACTTTTGAAACGATTGGATATACTAATTTTGTCTTTTGGAAAGCGAAAGTCAGTCAAGTTGGGACACTGGCCTTGAATGTTCTTCAGTTGTGTGTTAAAGTCATTGTCACCTATAACAGATTTGTCGTCGCAAGATAGCCACTGCATTTTCAGTTCATGTTCAAGATTAGAAAGCGTCGTTAATCCCAGAGAACCAAGTGAACAATATTGGAGTGTAGTATGTCGAAAACCCACTGGTTTCCAATCAGAATTATCCTTACATTGTTGTAGCTGTATAATATAAGTAGGTTGGATACTGTTTACAGAATTATCCTCATTTTGATACAACATAACTTGTTTTGTATTTCTAATATTAGTTTTCACGCTTATAGATTTTATTGAGACAAATAATCCTACTATATACATTGACAAGAGTATATTTGCATTCATTTTCATGATAAAAGCTCCCAGTGAACGCACAATATACTATGTAGAAAGCAAATCTTAGTAGTTACAACACGAATGACACCGAATAGAAAGGTAGTATTTTCTAGAAAAAGTAACGGACACATGAAAGACAAGTTTTTTCTTCTTTAAAACACGAAATCCAGTGGACTTAGTCAGTTCGAGTTCTTTTCCTTCACATTAATACAATTTTTTATCTACTTTATATGAAATTAGTGTATAATGATCGACAATGTTGATAGTAATGATGAAGACGAACTGGAATACAGTGGTTCAGTAGATGAAAGTGGTTTGCCTCATGGTCGTGGTACCATTTCATATAACGCTGGAGTGTCTTTCACGGGACGATTTCAAAGTGGTGAAAAACATGGACGTGGCATCTTCACCTTCGAGGACGGTTCTATGTTATCAGGACGATGGATAAATGATGCCTTAGAAGGCAATGCTGAATATATATCATCAGATGGAACAGTGCGTGAAAATAAATATGCTCTTGGTGAATGTATTGATGGTAGTTTTGGGGTAGAACGTATGGGAAAACGTATTATCTATTCTGGTAATTATAATAAAGAAGGCGAACGACACGGACAAGGAACTTTATTTCTTTGGTCTCCTATAGAAGAACATACGTTTTGTTCAAATAGTAATAGTGTTGTTTTAGATGGTCAGTTAAAAGGTGAATGGATGAATGGTGTATTATCTGGTACTGCAGCATTCATTTATTCAGATAATTTAGTAGAACTACGAGGAAATTGGAAAGATGGAAATATGAAGGCTGCAACTGTCGTCGGCAGGACAGGTGTTTCGTTCCAATATGACCCTCCTACAGCTACACATATTTCTAGGACACCTACGATTCCTGATCCATATGAGTCTTTGACAGTTGAAGTTAGATTATCAAACATACCTCATGTATGTTTTATGTTTTGAATTTCGAATTTAGTTTTTTTTTCGTACGAAATTTTGTACCTAACAAATTTTACAAAAAAAAATATTTT
>LT636038.1:0-20325 GCA_900128565.1 Stramenopiles sp. TOSAG23-6 | reverse complement strand
TTACGGATGTAATGCCAGCCGCAATGTTTCACCATGGAGCACATTTCTCGCAAATGAAACTTATATATCTAGGTAAAAGCCCAACCGTGACGAAACAAAATTCTGCTGAGTGGAATAGTAATAAATTTCACACTAAAGAAACAACGCCATATCATATTGTTGATGTTGGGAAAGTTTCTTTAACTAATATATCCCTAAAACGAAATGCAGCTCGTCTAACTTGTGGTAATAATAAAAATTGGGTTGATACGATTGGTTGCAAAGTTTGTCCCGCTGGTAGTTACCTAAATGCAAGCAAAACGATGTGTACTCCATGTGAACTTGGTACATACGATCATGATAGCAACCCACAGACAGAGTGTATAACATGTCCTCATGGTCATGAGACTGGCCGTCTTCCTACTGGTACAACTCAAAAGTTAACCAAAGTAACCAAACGCCGTTTTATACTTCCAAGTTCTCCAACTGTAGGTGGTTCGCTTGTAAACACATTATTGAGACAAACTTCTTCGGGCGAAACTCGGAAAATCACTGCATACAACGAAGAAATCCGCGAGGTAACTCTTGAAGAAAAGTTTTCAACAATGGAGGATGACAACACCAGTCATCTTTTTTTTACACTCCCAATGCCCGAAACAGAAAGCTCTGCATTATCATGCAATCCATGTCCAATAGGATACGCAGACGATGACTCTACTAACATGGAAAATTCATCAAGGACGCCATGTACCCTTTGTACAGCAGGGAAGATTGCATCTAAACCAGGTCAATCAGGATCCAATGCTTGTTCTGAGTGTGCAAAAGGAAAATATAACCCAGTGACATTAGCTACTAGCTGCCAAGACTGCCCCAAAGGGAGTTATGTAGATTTACCATTAGGTGCTACACAATGTACACAATGCTCAGCTGGTTACACTGACTCAGACCACGACCCTACAACAGCATGCACTCAATGTGGAGAAGGAAAATATTCCCTAGTTGGACATTCTGCGGCATGTCCTTTGTGTCCCACAAAGACTAAATGGTCTTCAGATGATAGGACGTGTCATAATTGTCCAGATCACTCATGGTCGGCTCCTGGGTCTCAGGCGTGCACGAATTGCCCATCCGGGACACATATGCCAAACGATTTTACTCCTACTGCATCTAGTCCACATGGATATAAGTGTGTCCCTCTCGAGTGTAATAATGGGATTGTACATACTGGCTCATTTGGAGAAACAAATTATACGAAATTAGATAATAAAAGTTACACTAGTCTGCTTTTGACCACACACACCATAAATTCATCAGACGTAACTTCATGTATCGATCATTGTAACTCAGTGAACCAGTGTGTTGCCTTTGACGTGAGAGGTGGAAAGTGCAGATATCGAAAATTAGGAGCAAATATGAAAGACCGTGCTGATAGTACGGTGTATCAAAAGCCATGGTGTGAAGCTTATACAGGATACTATCAAAGTAGCGGGACAATAACCTTCCAAAAAACGTCAAGGACATATCCGGCTACTACAGCTGTGAATGAGTGTACAGAACATGCTGCACCAAAACAATGCCATGCAAGCTGTTTGACATGTACTGATAATGACGGCTCGTCATCTAAATGCTTGTCTTGCCCCCCAGGTATTACATTAGAACAATTAGAAATTGCTGGACAAGGTATATGTTCATACAATACTGATAGACGATACCGTCATTTAAATTGTGCTGGTTCATGCACAGAAGAATCCCAGAAGGGATATACTTGCACTTGTATAAATGGTTACACACTTTCTAATGATTATCATTCATGTGTTGGCCAGCTTGGGTTTGATTGCTCATTAGATGGATATACATGTGCAAACGGGTTAGAATGCGACGAGTCTAAAACATGCAAAAAAACTCTAGGTAGTGCATGCCCAAATGGTCATACAGATTGTGCTGTTGGATTGAAATGCCACACGAGTCCTAAAATATGCATTCCGGTCATGAACATTGGTTCTTCTATTACACTTGGAGAGCCTAAAGGTTGTGATTGTTTGGACATTGATGGAGATGGCGTGGAAGATTATTCTAAAGATAATAATTGTGAAACTCAAATATGTCCGGCAAATAGACTTTGCTGTGGAAATGGTCTTTGTACAGGAAATATTAATAATAATGTTTGTTCAAAGTGTTCATGTGCATTGGGATTTAGTGGAAATAACTGCCAGACATCCTCGCCCATTCAAGATACCCGATGTGGGGCTCATTATGAGTGCACTGTCACTGCAGCAGATGGTGGCTCACCATATAATGCAATTAGAGATATTTGCATTGTTTCAGCTGATACATGTGTGTCTTCAGGTGGAACATCGGTTGTGACAGTGGGAAATAAAACAGCATGTGACGCAGAAGATGGAACATGGTATAATCGACACGACACAATCTCAGACAGATATTCAAAGGATGAATGTGAGAATCAAGATTACGTTCTCAAAGGAACATGGAGTTATGCTAGGCCAGACGTAGAGTCATGTGAAGTTGCCAACGGACGAGGTACTTGGACGATAGTATCACATGGGATGGGCAAAATACCATTCCATTCCGATGTCACAATTGATGCTTGGGGAATTGTAGTATTGGAATTCACATCCATTCAATTTAAAAATCATGATATTTTATCTCAGACTGGAAGTGGTGCAACTGGTGTTGTGTTTTACAAATCCGGCAACACAGTATACGTAAATCCCACTTCGAAGGAAAAATTTGACACTTCGAACATGGTAAGCAATGGCGCAAACCAACAAAAACCTTCGACAGTTAATCACATAAATGATTTTCCTCACTCAGATGATTATGCAGTAGTTACCTACTCTCTTGTTGCACTACCGACTGATGCAGCTAATCAAGAATTTGTGTATGAAGCAATCAATGTTGCAAAGGATACTACTTTTAACGCAGCAAAAAAATGAGTTGGTGAAAAGTCAAAAAAAGGATTACAATATCCTTCCAGGAAGAAAGTATCACATTCGATTGAACATGTCCAAGGAAATAAATAATGTAAAGGGGGCATATCCTGGAGGGAAAATACAGCCAGGTAGTTCTAAGACAATATTAAATCTAGCATTTGGTGAATGCAAAGATTCTTCCGGAAATCATGTTGCGGTGGATGAAAAGGCACAATGCGGTGGAACACATATTTGGACGGAAACGATGCAGGTTGATGGATTTTATATTGGGGATAAAATTAGTATTACAGGAACGACAGACACTTCGATTATAAGCCAATTCAAAAAAAATGTATCCGCAACAGGAGATGTTACTCTCCAAGCGACATTAGCGACAGAACTAAATACAGTCCCTACTGGATCCAATTATACAATATCTAAAATGTGGGAAAAACTTCATGATCCTTGCTCAAAAGAAACATCTGAGACATCTTGCAATAATGGCAATAATAATTGTACCTGGAGAAGCGATTTGAAGGTAGTGTATGGCATGGATAAAGAATTATTTTCTGTTGGGGATGTCTTAGTACAAAATAGCAAAAAATCTACTATTTATTCCACGTCAATATATAATGCAATTCAGATACAGTTGGGTGCCGGATCTTCATTTGGGGTGAGTGATGACGTTAAAAAAGAGAATCATTGCTTACAACACGATTACTCGACAACTGAAGAGGAATGCAAATCAAAACACTGTAATCTGAAGTACAGATATGTAAACATACCCGATTCAATTTGTCAATCTGTGGGGGGAACAATAATGAATGCTGATGCAAGTCGATGGATGCCTAATTTGACGAAACCATCTATAGTTACTGATGGTACATGTATGAGTACTTGTGAAAATTCCAATTTCTTAAGTAGCAATGAAATAAAAGCTGCTTGTGAAACACTTGGAGATTCTTGCTCATATTCAGATGCGACGGGCTTATGCTCCACACGATCTTTCTATTCTCAAAATACGTCAAGTCGATCACCACCGTATTGGAGTAATAACCCTGCTGCGTCGGGATCTCAGGATATTAACGTTTTGGCTCAAGCCGAAAATCTGGCTGTATTAAAATCTCCACCAAGTTACGGAAGCGATTTTTCGGTAAGCAATGTTTACTTTAAGATTGGTTCTACAGCCAGTGCCGTTGTTGTTTCTACTAATCAGATCCAGATAACATCTACTTTCTCACTAATCCCAATTTTAGGTCGTAATACAAAAATTTACAAAAAACAAGGTAACACGTATACTTTAATTGGTTCAGTTCCTTCTGACGGTACTATCACTGAAGTGGATAGTAATACTTTTTTTAGTACTTTTACTCCGAGTATTGCTGTACCTGCTTCCACTGAATTGTATACAAAGATTGGAAAGGCACATGATGTATCGCGCGATCCTATAAATCATGAATTTCAAATTCTATGGGGGGGTGAGGCTGTCCCAACAACAAAATTTATGTCAGCTCACCCAACTACAGGAGCATCATGGATAACTGGGATTTCAGACTTGGCAATTATTCAAGATATTCCAAAGAATGTGCAACTTCACGCTCGAATGCGTCTTCTAAATTATGTTGGTTGGTCTACATTTTCTAAGATAAGAGAAATTAACGTCTCTGCTGGTCCACCTGAAATTCCTCGAGAAGTACGCGTATTTATAAATTCGCAAAGTTCTAGTTTAAGAATATCATGGCGTTGTTCTAGTACAAATGGATCCTCTATTTCTGAAGTAAAAATCAGTGTAAATGGAGCTGTTGTACAAACCACTAAAACCTCCGATGCTTTTAGAGTATGTGAAGATACGTGTTCGCCAATAGACAAAGAAAATTGTAGCCTTCTACAAAGTTCATCCGAGTGCTTAGCTTTTACTAATAATGGTGCGCAGTGTAAATGGAATGATGATGGCACCTGTACCGCGAAGGAACAAACAAGTGGGACATGTACATGGACACCATCAACCGGCGAGGAAACCACCCGATGTAATGAGGTCAAAACACAATCGTGTGCAGTACATGGAGAGGACTCTTGTGGAACCTCTGCATGTCACGCGACAGATGCAAATGAATGTAAGAAACTACTCACAAAACAATATTGCCATTCAGCTAGTGATAGCATTGTATGTACTTGGAATGATACTGATAACGAGTGTCTTGCAACAGATCTTGCAAATTGTGAAACGCAGACGTCTGAAACATGTGGCGGTGGAAATTATCGATGTACATATACAGGTGTCCGACGGTGTGAATGGAAGGCAGGACTTAATGAAATACATAGTTATACTTATTCATATCCTAATGCCGCAATAACAAACCCAACAAATTATGAAGTTAAAGTTTCTGCAACTAATAGTAGAGGCGGTAGTGGGGATAGCGATTCTGATTCTGTCACCATTTGTCCTCCTGGGACGTATCAAAATAATTCATGTTATAAACTTGCAGAGACAGCTTGTGATGCCCAAGCAGGATGCACATGGCATGGTTGCGAACCTTTAGGGGATTGTAGCAATTCTGCTACAAGTGTTACGGAAGCTATGTGTACTGGTACCTGGGAAGCGATTAATCCAACCACAGATTGTGCTGGTTTTGATAAAACTGAGTGTGCAGCGAACAATTCTGAGTGTTCGTGGCTCACTTCAAGTTCTGCCAAATGTATTGGTGGATCAATATGTGCCAACATTACATCCCCAACTGAGTGTAGAACTTCGGCATATTCATGTACATGGATGGATATGTGTAGAGGAACAGATGAGTGTGTTGACTGTCCAGCTGGTAGGTATAACTCACAAAAAGCACGTTTTTCATGTACTTCATGTCCTGCAGGAAACTACTGTCCTGCAAAAGCAACCCAATTTTCTTCATGTGTGTATAATAATAATAATCCAGATAATCGTCTCATCGACGAAAACACAGCATGGTTATGCCCCGTGGAAAGTTCGTTACCAACTCAGTGTCCTGCTGGATTTTATTGCAAATCTGGGAGACTCAAATATGGATGCGACTTTCCTTATGCAAATGCTTGTGATATTGACGGAGTCAATGTTGTAAAAGGTAGTTGTATTGCAGATATTGGGTGTAGTGGCTCTGATGAGTGTGCTATGCTTTCAGGTAACTCCAACTCATGTAAAGCTGCAGACGGGTGCACGTGGAATGATATAGGAACTATATTAGCCCATACCACACAATCTGCGTGCGAGAGTGCTACACCAAAGGGTGTGTGGATTAAAGGGCGATCAACTCAAGCAGCTTGCGAAGCCAGGGGTCAACTTTGTAGTGACTATGTTACTGCTCAAGCATCTCTTACCCCTTCAATAACTATATCATGCTCAAGTGGTGCTTCAATTGCTCCTGCAGGTACATACTGTAATGGTTATTGCAAGACAACCGATTTTGGTGATGCTAATACAACTTGTTGTGAGGCTCCGAGCACTCATCAAACTTGTGAAAGTTTTGTATTGGAGCAGTTGCAAAACAGCGTTACTGTCTCATGTTTAAGCCCTGCGGTCAGTGCACTTGTTGGTACCCGATGCTCAGGTTCGGAATGCTCAGCAAATATCGACTTTGGTGATGCAAGTAAAAAATGTTGTAGAAATCCACCCCCGCAAACTTGTGCGGCTGGAATTTCTTTGGGTATTGGATCTTGTGATGCTGCTGATCTTGAGATAGTTTCGACAGGGTTTCCAATTTGTGCTGGAAATCCTTGTGTTGCCGCTGATTTCACTATAGCTGGAAATTGTTGTCAAAAGAATGGTCAACTTTGTGAGTCAATTGAGACATGGACATGTTCAGATGCACTTAGAAAATCCCCAAAGGGTACAACATGTGGGAAAGACTCATGTGTAGCAGAAGATTTCGCTGATGGTGCAATTTGTTGTGCGCCCGGGTTGAAGGCTGCCGGTCAATGGACCGAATTAGAGACACCGGATTCGGAATATCCTAAAGGAAAGTGCTACAAGTCTGGTGTTGTGACTGAACCGAAAACAAAATCTGACTGTGATACAAGCGGTGGTATATGGGAATACACTGCTTGGTATTGTCCTAAAGGAAGTGGGTCTCCAATAACATGTGCTTCTACAAATAGTTGTCCAAATAGTCGCCAACAGGTTCAATGCCAAAATGATGGGTCCTTTTGTCCAGTTGGTTCTTTTGACGTGAAAGACTGCGAGCAGGGAAACTACTGTCCAGATTCATCTGTACAACGATCTTGTATATGGAACGATGCTGCTCCAGATGCACAATTAGAAAGCGCCGAAAAAACATGGAAATGCCCTCCTAAAAGTAAATCACCAACTATATGTCCTGATGGGTCATATTGCAGTGAAGGGTATATTGTAACAACTTGCCCAGAAAAACATTTTTGTGTCAATGGAGAGTTACCAGTATCTTGTGTCTATGATGAGCAAAATCCAGTGGCTGCACTTATCAATGGAGATATAAGTTGGTTATGTCCTGAGGGCACTAGTACTCCAACTCGGTGTAAATCTGGTTTTTATTGTGAAGAGGGCGTTCATAGTTTCCCATGCGATTACCCATTTTCAAGCTCGTGTTTGCTGGGGACCATCAATGTTGTGAAAGATACATGTGTCAAACATTCATGTGTTGGAGCATCTGGGTGTAGTTTACAAAACACCGAATCTGGTTGTACAAGCAACAGCTGTACATGGGCGTCTACGGACGATGTTCTGTTAGGCCGCTTCAATAAGACAGACTGTGAAACAAATAAAAACGGCGAGATTGGAAAGTGGTATGCAGGAACCGAAGAAAAGGCAACTTGTGCTAATACATGGAAAAGAACTAAAGACATGACTGAACCACTTGGTACATGTGTTGTAAATGGAATAAATGTCACCAATGGTGTGTGTGTGAAAACTGACACCGGTTCTGCGGTTCCAGTTACTGCAACAAATTGTGTATCAGATGCGACGACTACTTGGTACAAACCACGGACGACTAGGGATGAATGTATCACGACCATATCAGTCGGGGTAGTGAATAGCGGTTCGGGGTACACTGATGGATTGATTGAATTTCAGGGCAGTTGTGCAGAATTTCCCACTGCGAATTACACAGTTCGCGCAGATGGGTCCATCATTAATGTTACCATAGATACGGCGGAGCAAAACTGTTCATCGCCACCTACAGCCAACCCAAAAGCAACTACAACTGGTACAACTGCAGTTCTATCGGTGACAATACAACAAGCAGGGACATGGGAAAACCCAACGTCATATTATTGCCCAGGAAGTAGTAAAACATATACCGTTTGCAGTGCTGGAAATTTTTGTCCTAATTCTCGGGAATCTATTATGTGTACAAGCGTAGAAGGTGCCGCACAGTATTGTCCACCAGGAACCTTCTCTGCGTCACTATGCCCCGAGGCATATTACTGCTTTGATGCATCAAGCAAATCATCCTGTGTATTTAGTGCAGTCAATCCTGATGATCGGTTGATAAATAATGAGACCAGTTGGCTTTGCCCACCAGGATTAAAAACTCCAACTCGATGCCCTGCTGGCTTTTACTGTGAAGGGGGATATCAACAATTTCCATGTGATTATCCCTTTTCATCGGCTTGTATATTACAAACAGATCCTAATTCTTCGAGCATTGCAAGTAAAGTAAACATTATAAAGAATACATGTATCCAACAACAGTCTCCTTTTGGTGTTTTGACTAATCGAGCGGATGAAAATTCATGTAAATCTGGAAATCCAGCTGGTGTTTGGTATGAGGCTCGTACAACGAAAGAAAATTGTGAAAATCCAGGTGGTGTAGCAGAAGCTGGTGTATGGACCGAGTTTGGTGTCTCATCGGAGCCACTTGGACGTTGCGCCATTTCAGGTGGCGCTAATATTAAGCATCCTATTTGTGTCAAAGGTACATGTACAACTGCTCAAGGTTCAGTAAGCAACGAGGCAAACACAAAGTCTAAATGTACGGCTATTGGTGGCGATTGGTCAACAACAGGAATTCTTGGTCGTACAAGCCAGGATTGTGCTACCGAAATAAATGGTGATAGTGGAACGTGGTTTCCTGCTCGGAATACACAGAAATTATGTGAAGGCACTACAGGGTCAACCGCAGTGCTTCAAATTTCGCTAAAACCAACATCAGGTGAACTTTCGTGTACAGATTGTATGTTTTATTCTTTTTCAAATTCGATTTTTTTTTCGTACGAAATTTTGTACCTAACGATTATTTTTTTAAATATTTTTCCAAAAAACATGTGGTACTGGTTATACTGTTGCACCGGTTGTGTTTACTGGGGGGACATGCACAGTATATCCAGTCGCATCATTGACAGTTACAGCTGAAGGCGCAATCATTTCACCCATTGTCTTAGACAATCCAGGAACAGTGAAGTGTACCGTACCCCCATCGGCAAGTATAGCTGATGATAACAGTGGAAATAATGCGAAGCTTGTATTTAAGCTGAATCCAATAGGGGTTGAAGTCACTCTTCCTTCAAAAGGCACAGGATATATACCTGGGCAGATAGAATTTTCAGGCGGAGAATGTTCTAAACTTCCTCTCGCAGATTATACAGTCGATAACAAGGGAGCAATTGATTCTGTTGATCTAATAGATGCGGGCTTATGCAGTACGCCACCCAATATAAAGTTATTCTCAGGTTCTTGGCAGGTGTATGACTCGTTTTATTGTCCTACAGGTAGTCATGGATCAGAGAGATGCAAACCTGGGTATAGATGCCCAAATTCGCGAGAAGAAATCGCTTGTAGCAATGGAGACCACTGCCCTCTTGGCTCATCATCTGCACAAGATTGCCCCCAAGGATATTACTGTCCTTCTCCAGCTTCAAAAATGAGTTGTGAGTGGAATGAGAATGAGCCGGATATATTACTTCAAAATGACACTATAGCTTGGTATTGTCCAGGTAGAAATACCACTCCGATACAATGTGAAGTAGGATTTTATTGTAGTTCAGGAAAATTCAAGTATTCATGTGATAACTCTGCAAATGACCCAGTTAAAGATCCTAACTCAATCATTGTCCAAAATATTGCGTTTTATTGTGCTGCTGGATCGATGGCACCCTCAAAATGTAGAGCTGGGTATAAATGCGAGACATCGAAAACAGAAGTGAAATGTCCTGATGATGGCACATACTGCGAAGAAGGTTCATCTGCACCTACGCAGTGCCCACCAGGTTATTACTGTCCGACTTCTAATATCAAGAAGAGTTGTGTGTATGATCCTGAGCATCCTGACAATGTATTGCAAAATAATGCAGAAGATACAAAAGCTTGGTATTGTCCTGGAAACAGTAAGGGTCCAGTACTATGTCCCGAAGGGTATTATTGCGAGGAAGGTAGATACAAATACTCTTGTGATGATAGTACTCTTGATAATCCTGCCGATCCAACTAGTCCACTTAATACCGATGGTACCACAGCTTATTACTGCCCAGAAGGCTCTGATAGAGGAAACCAGTGTGCGTTAGGATCATTTTGCCCCGATTCAAAAGTTCAGACTTTATGTACATCAGATGAAGGAAATGCTGAATTTTGTGCCAGAGGTAGTTTTGCAAGAAGTCCATGCCCTCTTGGGTTTTATTGCACAACTTCCTCTGTAAAAAAATCTTGTGTATACAACCCCCTTGCTATTGATGTTTTCCTTCGCGATGCTGATACGGGTTGGTTTTGTCCAGAGAAAACGATGCTTCCTATAGAATGTCCAGTCGGGTTTTACTGTGAAGAGGGCAAGTTTAAATTTTCTTGTGATTACCCCTATGCGGGTTGTATGATTGGAAATATCAATGTGAGCACAGATACATGTATAAGTAAAAATCTTATGTTGGAGGATAGAGTACTCACAGAGAAAACTGCAGCTAATTGTGAGCCTGATGGCATTTGGTATGAAAAGCGGGACACAAAAGCGTTATGCGAGAATAACCAAAATGGTATGAAAGGTGTTTGGTCTGATTATGAGTATGATCTTTCAGATGCCGTACGAGCTGGTCCTGCTAAGGGTGGCATTCATAATGGCAGACAGTTTTATTGTCCTCTGGGAACGATAATTCCAACTTTGTGTCCTGCAGGAAGTTTCTGCACTCAATCATCTACAATAAAAATGTGTGGTGATTCGGTTAAAGGAGGGTACTGTGAAGCTGGATCGACTGAAACTGGGCTGTGCCCCGAGGGCTATTTTTGCCAAACTTCTTCAGTGAAGATGGAATGTGCTGAGAAAAAATTTTGCCCAGAAGGAACAAAATATGAGGGCGATTGTCCCGGAATAGAAGCAGAGGGTGATTTAGACAGAAAGCGTTGTCAGTGTCCACGAGGTTATTTTGGCCATCTTGCAGATTTGGAACAAATGATAGAGGATTCCAAAAAATTAATAGAGAAAAATCAATTCAAAAAAAATGCTGCTTATTTTGCCACACACTACAACATCAGTATCCCGACACGTATTAAGCTTGATACATTATCTAATCATGACTCTGATGCAATTTCTTGTACAAGATGTGCTGATAGTGTACGTAGTAGATATTATATTGATTTGATAGCTTTTCATTACTTTCACTATTATATTTTAAAATTACCCCATTTAGTTATCTAACATAGTTTTTACTTTGATATTTTATAATTACAGATGGTATGTATGACAGACGGCCTGGCTTACAATACAAACCTGGACTCTGCAAAATTAAGTATAAAAGCTGGCTTCTGGCAAGATCGCGATTTTTTTATTGATAATCCTCAAGATTTAGATCCTTTGCCTTGTTTATTGGATGAGTTTGAGTGTCAAACTTGTAGACCTGAGATAGGAGCATCTCTAGATGCAATAACTACTTGTGAAGAAGTCATTGCTGATGTCACCGACAAGGAAAGCTGTGAAAATGCTGGAAACTATTGGGCATATATTGGAATGTGTCCAAGTGAGCTACATGATGACGGTAATGGGGTTATTACCGAAGAACACACGAATTGGTCTAATTGTACAAAAGGTTACAAGGGTCCTATATGTGGATTATGTGATAAGAACTATGTTCGCACCAGCGATGGTATGCGGTGCACATTTTGCCCAGGCGGGCAATCCTCCGGAGGTCTTTTTTATGCAGCAATTGTAGCAACTATTTGCACAGTCATAATAGCTTTTCTTCTTCTTTGTAAAAGGCCACCTTTTGAAGAAGTTGACACTAAAGATATAAATCCAAGAGAGACATTCAATTATCTTGATAAAGATAACTCTGGTACTGTCAGCAAAATCGAGCTTAAGTCTGGCTTATTAAAGCGTGGTATGGATGCTCGTCTCGTTGATTTAATGGTTGAGACTATTGATGTAGATGGGGATGGCGTAGTGACTTATTCCGAATGGGTACACGCAATCAGAAAGGAGACGACTACTGGGAAAAGTGAGCAAAAAAAAAATTTAAAACGTCATAGAAGAGACGTAGCCGCTAGAGCAAAAGCTTTAAAAGCAACTGATGTTCAAACTTTAATGAAAGAAGGTACAAAGAAAATGCCAACTCCCAAAGAAACGAAAATCGTAGAGGATATAGGAGATGAAGAAGACAATGAGCGTCGTGCTGATATGTTACTAGGTGCCGCGGAAGATTCTGGTGGCAAGATGGCATCAGCAGGTGGACGCGGCGGAATGGGGGAATATTACCAATTAATGGCAACAATGCGCCAAGTTGTATCGCACATGCAAGTCGTTTCACAACTCCAATTTACATTGGGAGTCAATTTTCCTCCGGAATTTGTTGCATTGTTTGATCAATTCAAAATGGTTAATATGGACTTCATGGCGGTGCTCACGGATTTTTCGGCCTGTGATTTTTCAACAGACTTTGCTGGCGGCTTCGTGGCCCATGTGAGCGTATTACCATTTTTCTCATTGGTGTTATTTTTAGTTTATTGTATTTGCTATATTGGCAAAAAAATTGTTCCAAGACTACGGTATACAATTTTAAGTGCAAGGGATGAAGCACTTATATTTTTCAATGTGGTGGTGTTTTTAATGTACCCCGGCCTTACTACTCGTTGTTTCCGTGTTTTCAATTGTTTCTCTATTAATGATAAAAGGTATCTACGAGCTGATGCTAGTATTGAATGTAGTGACGATAACCCTGTATATGCACAAATGCATTTAATGGCAACGGCTGGAATTGGTTTATTTGTTGTTGGAGTTCCTTTATTGTATCTCATTTTGATGTACAATCGTCGTGACCTTCTTATACACCCAGACCGAATGGACGAGAAAGAACGTAGGGTTCATGATAGTAACAAACATTATCATCGATCTATACGCGTTTTTGGGTCTCTTTTCATGCAGTATGAACGCCAGTATTGGTGGTTTGAATGCTCCGAGCTTTTACGTAAAGCTTTAATGACTGGTGGAATCAGTATGGCTGGGGATGAGATTGAACGAAGCGCATGTGGTCTTGTTGTAACCGTAGTGTTTATGATGTTGGCTATGAATACACACCCATATCATTCAGATATTGATGACATTTTACAACAGTGTCTATTGATTGTACTATTTTTCATTTTCTTCTCAGGTTTACTGATTGCGAGTGATTCTGTAGATGGTGAGAATGGTATGCTTGGTAGTATGCTTGTAACAGTGAATATTGCTGTAGTCCTATTAGGTTTTGTAATTGTTATTTTTATGATCCCTCCATGTCGTAGGAAAATTGCGGATCCGATATGTGAGAAATTGATAGCACTTACATCATTTGAGAAGAAAGAAGAAGAGGAAGAAGAAGAAGAGCAAAATTGGAGTAAATACTGGGCCGAAGGTAAACAAAAGTTTTATTGGGTTAATGACGTTACAGGTAGTGTTGTATGGCGCGACCCATCTGTCAAACAAACTCGCCTTGTCAAAGGAGTTCAACGTCTTATATTACTCAGACGAAAAGCATCAGCCAAAAATAGCAGTAAAGTATTTCCTAGTTCTGGTTTTAATATTAAGAAATCAAAGAGTATCACAATGAATGTTTCAAGTGGCGGAGTTATGCACATCAATCGTGATGGTGAAGCAGCGATGATTGATTCCATCCATATTCCACAAGGTGTAAAATTAGGAATAGGCGTGGTAGCAACAACTAACGACGGCATAGGAGCTACAGTAAATAGTATAACAGAACATTCAATTTTGAGAAATAAGGGTGTTATACCTGGACAGCGATTGCTTCGTGTTGATGATAATGATGTAACTACGACATCATTTGAAACAATTACAATTCTATTGCAACAAAAAGGGCAAAACGAAAAGGGGATGAAATTATCGTTTGGAAAAGGAGCCCCTGGCGTGGTTCATGTGCTACTTTCTCCTGGCCCAGCTTGTATGATGGTTGGAAAAATAAAACACCATCCTACTGGTGTACGCGTCACAGGCTTTAGACCGGCTGATAAGGGAGGTAGCCCAGTAGAACGAGCAGGTGCTAAAGTAGGAATGTTTTTAGTTAGTATCAATGGCAAAGATGTAAGAAATATGCCCCAGCTTGATGTCACTGTTGCTTTGCAAGATTGCTCACAACAAACGAGATATTTAGTATTTGCTACCCCTGAACGAGCTGCATCAGTAATAACAGATTCATGTCGCGAAATCTTGAAATCAAGTGGTGATAATATAATTGATGTAGAATTAAAAACGGGATCTTCTTTCACCGATTTTATGAAGATTCCAGGAAGAAAGAAAGGCTTAAAAGTAAAAAGCTTCCGTCCTGAAAGTGCCGGTGGTAGCCCTGTGGAGGATGCAGGAGTAAGTATTGGAATGCATGTTATAAGTATAGACGGAAAAGATCTTCGCGAGACAAAATTTAGTGCTGCAATAGATTTGTTGCGACAAGCTGGACAGAGAGATCGTGTCATTGTCTTTGCCCGACATACTCACGCGGATACTGCAAATGCTATGCCAACTACAGGCTGGAAGAAGACATTCTCAAAACCTCACGGGAAATCATGTTGGGTGCATAGCGTCTTTGGTGATGTCGTATGGCAAGATCCAACTGGTGGTAAAGCAAATGATGTGGATCAAGATGAAACAAATAATGGATTTTATAACGATAATGAGCAAGATGCAGGATGGATGTAATTTTAGTTTTTTTTATTGATATAAAATCAACCATGAGATATTTATTACGTAATATAATATTGGGCATTGCTATTTTTTTTCATTTTAAACTAAATTATTTTCAATATATTTTTAATATGTGCAAAATATCTCCTCGGAACAGGAACATTTCAATAACTAATATAAAATTATCAAGTAAAATACTAAAATGACACACAAAACCATAAAATTTATAGTAATAACTAAGGCTCCATCCACACGAATCAAGATTTTCAGAAATTCAGAATTTCAGATAGCAAAAATACGGTGACCGCGAATCTCAAATCAATCGGATTCATCCAGTTCACTAATACCCGTAGGTACTCCGTTATGCACCAGTCTTGTGTTCCATTATAATTATATATTAATTATATATTCCAGGGATCATTTATATTCAAACCATTCTCACAATCTCTGATTTGCCACATCACATCATAGATGTTGCAAGCAATATTATCACATCGGGGTGTTCGTTGGATAGGATTGGGCTGGAGTGCTTTCATTCTAGAGAATGTTGTTGTGTCCCATAATCGCGACTATCTGATAAGTAACTTTGGTAAGCAGACGTATCATGGTGTGTACAATGTCCTATCAACCGCAGCATGTGGATCAATTCTGTGGGGCTACTGTAAATATGGTTACGGGGTCGGTCCACGATTATGGCATGGCCGCGCAGGAGTAGCTATAACTTTGTCTTCTTTTGCGTTCCAAGGACTTGGACTCATCGGTTTTTCACAATTGTTGCCAAAAGTTCAGTTTCCTTTTGGTTTACAATCATATATTGCAAATAACAAATCCGCACTAGGCGACAGTATACCCCAAAATACTTTACCATCAAATGGCATGCTAAGTGTGTCTGATATTAGCTCTGGTGTTCTCTTATCAAGGGACACTAGCGCTGTAGCAACTGGTTCATCAACTAAAGCAAAAGAGGTCTGGGTGGCTCGATGTCCATTTGACTTTTCTTCCAAAAAACCGAACAATAATGACATATATGGTTTAGAGCGCGTCACAAGGCATCCTGCCCTATGGTCGTTTGCTTCATTAGGTTTAGGTACAGCAATAGCATCTCCTTTTGTACCCACTATAGTATTATTCTCCTTTCCTACAGTATTTGCTTTTATTGGTGGAGAGCATCAAGATCATAGATATCGGAATAGATCAGGTGGTATATTGACTCCAGAAGTAGATGCAGTGACGTCTAATATTCCATTTCTTGCTTTATTTTCAGGTAAACAGTCGTGGAATATCCTTAGACATGAGATGAAGTGGTCAAATGTTTCCCTTGCCATATTTTTTGCTGGAATATTGAACATTCGCAGAAATAGAACTTTGTTTTTTGTATCACTCCCTCTTGCACTTGGTGCAGCTAGATTAAATCTTTTGAACTAAATATAACGACTATACCAGTGAATAAATAAACAAATAATAACATTTTTTTTTAATTTATGAGATAATAATATATATCGAGCCGGGTTCCGGGTATCGATCGATAATAATGCGCGACGACAGCTGTCATTTTCAGTTGTATTGCGCAACCTTGGCCATTATTGGCCAAGCACTGGAACTGACAAAATATTTTACCTACTGTTTCATTAAATTGATTTTCTATTTTCTTCTTGATTAGTCCAAAAATGTTGGGCCGAAGCATACGTATAGGCAAATCTCGGAGGATACTCCAGTTTCATTCTTCAATTAGTCCCATATTTAACACCCGCCGAACTTTTGTGGTGGGACCGTTGTATAATTTTGCCAAACGAATTATGCCAAAGATATCTGCAACGGAACAAGCAGCTCTGGATTCTGGGACTGTAGGGTTTGATCGGGATATATTTTCCGGATCACCATCGTTACAAAAACTTGTGGACAAATATGATGTTGGATTTACTACCGAAGAACAATCTTTCTTTGACGTCGAAGTTAATACTCTGTGCGAAATGATTGATGATTATCAAGTAAGTTTGGACCAAAATTTGAAACCAGAGGTTTGGAGTTATATTAGGGAGAAAGGCTTCCTTGGCTTGTGTATCTCCAAAGATTACGGTGGTAAAGGATTCTCTGCGCATGCTCATTCAGTTATGTTACAGCGAGTTGCTACGCGTTCAATATGCGCCGCTGTTACTGTCATGGTTCCTAATTCTTTGGGCCCAGCTGAGCTATTACGAGAATACGGCACTGATTCACAAAAGAAACATTATTTACCTCGGTTAGCTACTGGAGTTGACATTCCATGTTTTGCACTCACCGGGCCATCTTCAGGTTCTGACGCTGCTTCTATGCGCGATGTTGGTATTGTTTGTGAGCAGAATGGCGTTTTAGGTGTAAAAGCTACTTTTAATAAACGTTATATAACACTCGCCCCTGTAGCTACTCTAATAGGTCTTGCAATTGATGTCAAGGACCCAAATGGACTCTTAAAGGGCGTTGGAAGTGAAGGCATTACCGTTTGCTTGTTAGATAAAGGACACAAGGGACTTTTAACTGGAGCGCGGCATAACCCCATCGATGCCGGTTTCATGAACGGACCTGTCCGTGGACGTGATGTGTTTATACCATTAACAAACGTTGTTGGTGGTCAAGAACGCACTGGGTTTGGTTGGAATATGCTTATGGAATGCCTAGGGGAAGGTAGGGGAATATCTTTACCTGCATCAGCAGGTGGTATAGCTCAATTGTGTATGTTTTATTTTTTTTCAATTTCGATTGTTTTTCGTACGAAAGTTTGTACCTAACGTTTTTTTTGAAATATTTTTTCAAAATACATGCGTCAATGCTGTTGGAGGATATGCTAGAATCAGAAAGCAGTTCAAGGTTCCCATTGCGGAGATGGAAGGCATCCAAGAAAGGTTAGCAAGAATCGCATCTCTAGCATACACATGCACTGCATCGCAACATCTATTTAATGCTGCTGTGGGTCAACATGAAAGACCTCCAGTTTTATCCGCGATAATGAAGTTAAAATGTACGGAGATGGGTAGAACTGTAGGGAATGATGCTATGGACGTCATAGGCGGTGCAGGAATTTGTAAAGGACCTATGAATTATATGGCTTCAAAATATCAATCAATGCCAGTCGCAATTACTGTCGAAGGCGCAAATGTCCGTTTCCAAAAAAAAATCTCAATTTTATTTTCGTAGTAAATGTTGTACCTAACAAAAAAACAAATGAAATATTTCTCTTCGATTACATATTCTTACCCGATCATTAATTGTGTTTGGTCAAGGGCTAAACCGTGCGCATCCTCATATGCAAGATCTAATTGCTTCAATCTCAAAGGGAGATGATAAAAAAGGATTTTCAAAACATGTAAGAAGTTTATTAGGACATGGCACTACTAATGCTTTCAGAGCGTTTAGCCAAGCTATAACTCGTACAAGATCTAAATCAGACATTTCAAGATTTCACGAATCTCAACTAAATCGCCTATCTGCTGCGTTTGCAGTAACAACGGATTTAGGACTTATATTAGGTGGTCGATTAAAAACCGCAGAACAACTGTCCGGTCGATATGCTGATATATTATCTAATCTATATTTAGGATATTCTGTCTTATGGTTTGCTAAGAAAAATAATGTACAACAAACGAATACTATTATTGATCATGCTTTGACCCAAATAACACATGATATAGAAGATGCATTTTACGGCATTTTTGATAATTTCCCCGTACGTCCCATAGGGTTCTTGATGCGAGGTATTTCATTTCCATTAGGTCGTGCATATTCTGTACCAAGTGATGGATTAGTTCGTGCTACTTCTCAATTAATTACTACTGAATCTGAAATTCGAAAATTATTGTCTGAAAGTGTGTTTATTTCAGAGAATCCCTTAGATAGAGTAAGTCAAATCAATGAAGCATTTTCAAAATGTATTGAAGGAGATAAAATTTTATCGAAATTGCGTAAAGAAAAGCGTGACGCCACTATTGAAGAACAGGCAAAACTCGACGTGGCCGAAAAGTTAAGAGAGGACATAATCCAAGTTGATGCATTTGAGCAACTGGTTCATCCTCATGAACACTTAGTGAGTAGTACCACACCTGGTATCTCTTCCGAGCGTATAAGGCGTTCAGAATCATTTGATGTTAATCTTGTGGAGGACACCCTTGTTCACGCGATCAAATCTTGTGGAAGTTCTGATCACAATGATCCTCACGCACCACGAGGCAAAGAAACTAGTAGTGCTCTTGGATGGTAAACGAAGTTTATTAAATTATAAATATACTCACTTGAACATATTTTGTTATCTATAGATTCTTTCATTTTTTAAACAGTGTTGATGTGAATACATCTTTTATAGCATTTGCATCAACATCAATACATACATGTACATTAGGTTTCAAAATAGGTAAATCTGGGGGTGTGGAAAATAGTCTATGATCACATACAGTCATTCCACGCGTATTCTTGCCTTGGAGTTCGATACAAACGTGCATATGTTTTGTAGTCACAGCATTAGGTGCAATAACAGCCGCAACAGCACCAGCATCTCCAATTTGAGCAGTTTTATTTTTCCAATAACGCATATCTCTAAGAAGCAATCGAGATCCTAAAGACGACCAAGGCTTAAGTTTATCCGATATCATTACACTTGTAGGTGGAACATCTTTTTCATTATCATTTCCTATACTTCCTATACCTATAGGACTTTCTGATACTACTACACCTAATTCTAAAAGTTCCTTCCAAGAATATTCCACCTTTAGATATACGTCCCATGTATATAACATGATTTCGATACCTGAGGTAAAAACAATATGAGCTGCTTCTGGGTCATAGGCTGCATTTGCTTCAGCCCAGGCACTCGCATTACCACCAGCAAATGCCGAACCACCCATCCATACAATTCGATGAATAGAACGTCTACACAATCTAGGCTTCAAACGAATAGCCATTGCAATATTCGTTAATGGAGCAAGAGCTATTATAGTCATTTTTGGTAATTTTCCATTGGATTTATCAATTTCTAAAAGATTATCTAGTATTAGAGTAACAGCATGTCTTTCATCGAGAGTTCGATTTGACGATGGTAATGGTGGTTTCAAATCGCCCAATGAATCTGTACCATGTATCTGAGGACAAAAATGACAAGGTTCAACTAATGGTTCTTCACATCCTTTTGCAACAGGTAAATAAATAGGAGCATCTGCCGCATCTAATACTTTCAGTGTAGCAGCCGTAACAGCTTCAATTCCCATATTTCCTGCAACTGTTGTGACACCTAATACATGTATGATGAAAAAATATTTCAAAAAAAAATCGTTAGGTACAAAATTTCGTACGAAAAAAAA
>LT636037.1:0-20485 GCA_900128565.1 Stramenopiles sp. TOSAG23-6 | reverse complement strand
TCGTACGAAATTTTGTACCTAACAAATTTCGAATTTAATTTTTTTTACAATACATATTAACCCTAGGAAAAAGCATAAACTTTTTAAGAGTGTGTTCTGAAAATGACGATGAGCTTGACAAATTTCTCCAAGAAAATGCAAAAATTATATTTTATGAGAATAATTCTACAGATGTGAAAAATCTTCATAGTACTTCTTTAAATGATTCAGAATCTACTTTTGGATTTGATCAATTACCTTATCTAAGAGATGCAATTTGTCGAACTTCAGAAAAAGTCAATAAAAAACTCGTTAGAGTATTTCTTGATCAGTATAAACTAAAAGACCATATATTAGCATTAAAGAAGTACCTTCTCATGTACGTTTTCATTATGCTTTATGAATTTTTTTCATAGTAAATTTTGTACCTAACAATTTTTTTTACAAAAAAAAAATATTTTTTCACAATATATGGGACAAGGCGATTTTATTCAATGTCTGATTGATTTAATTGAAACTGACTTGAGAAGAAGAGCATCACAACTTTATGCGCATACATTGGGATCTAAACTTGAAGCTGCAATTCGTTCGTCTAATGCACAATTTGAAGATCCTGATATTCTTGTATGTTTTTATCATTAATTAGAGTTAGGGTTTTATCTAATTTTTTTTTATTTTTTTTGTTTTACATTTTGTGTCTAACAAATTGCAAACTGTACCAGATATTTCTCCACATTACTTGATCTTTTGGACGTCCATCTTTTAACACCTTCACCAGGTGACACTGGTTGGGATACATTTTCGTTACATTATCGAATAACATCTCCTTTATCGACAGTCATTACTCAAGATTGTGTACGTTTTCATTTTAATTTCGAATTTGTTTTTTTTCGTACGAAATTTTGTACCTAACAAATTTTAGTTTTTTTATTTGAAATATTTTTTCACAATACGTATGTCAAGGTATCTTACAATTTTTCATTGGCTCTGGAAGCTACGTAGGGTTGATTTTAGACTTTCATGTAATTTCAAACGTCACTCAGCGATAATGAAAACTGTGAATGCTTTAGAAGATGGTATAACTAAGCAAATTACAATTGGTAAAGTATTACATCGTTGCCGACTGCTCAAGGCTCAAATGATTCATTTTGTCAGCAATTTACACTCCTATATTATGCATGAGGTATTAGAAGGACCTTGCAGAGATCTAATGGTGAAAGTTGAAGAGGCGGATAATCTAGATGTTGTCATTGATTCGCATGATATCTACTTAAATCGGGTAATTTCAAGATTATTACTGAATACGCAAGGTGATGGAGCTAGACAAATTTTTGAAACAATATTTGCTCTAATTCTACGATTTTGTTTTGTTGAAGATCAGTTGTTTACTAGCGTAAGCTCTACCACCCAATATATAATGCGAGCACGTCAACGATCTCGCATGAAACAGTCGAAGGGTGGATGGGGAACCACAGATGCAGAAGATGAAGCATCAATGAATGCCTTACAATCATTGCGTGGGCGTGTGAAATCTACAGGAATTCAATTGAAAACAATTTCTAAAGAATATTTGGCATCAATGCAAGCTCTGCTAACGTCACTTCGTACAGAGGTAAAATTTTCTGCTGGCCAAGGAAATCTTCTGAGTTTAGCGTTTAGGTTGGATTTCAATAATTTTTACTCCCAAAGAGAAGAAAAAAAATCTCAATCTACTAAAATTTCTGCGGATATTGATAAATGTCTTGGTTAATAGATTTTATAATTATACTTTGTATATAAAGAAGATTTTTGATGCTATACAGAAAATATATTTTTTGTTTGAATGCTACATTTAAAATGTTATTTGATGCCTTTTTTTGTTTTATGTCCCCGTCATTGATGATTTGTTCTATAGTAGAGGATTTTAGGAATAATATATATATATATAACTAAATTAATGTGGCCTGGGAGTTTCGAATAAAATATATAAAAAACTAAATGAATTTTATTCGAGAGCTTCGAACCCTCGCGCATACGCACCACAAAACTTTGTAAAAATAAGACGAACAAACTGAGAAAAGTAAATGCATTCTATGGGATTCGAACCCATGCCCAGAGAACTGGATAACGACCTGAACGTTACGCGATAGACCACTCCGCCAAGAATGTATAGGAAAAGCGGGTGGTGTTGATTTTTTCATATTGCAGTTGTGTTGCTTGCATCATATTGTATAGTCGAAAGCTGTAACTTTAGATCAAATATTTCTTAACAATCCAAGGTTAACTTATCTAAATTGTAAACGAAACACGACAAAACATTTTTATTTGATACTTCGATGCTTATTACATTTATATATATAATTGTATACTATATACGCTACACATCGGGTCGTTGACTTTGTTTTGTAATACGTCTCGCCATGGCTGCTTCAGTTATGGAAAGAGTTCACCAAAGCTCCATCTTGTATTTTCCCTTGCCCACTTAAGCCACTCATTCCATGAATGGATGTATTTATCTTAGCATATATTGTAGTTACTCTATGTGTTGTTCTAAGCGTAGCTGAAACTTTAGAGAGATTTGTTGTTCTAGCTAGTATTTCTATTAATCTATCAGAGGCGAATTCTTCAATTTTCACCTATCCTGTTTCCACTCCAATATTTTTGTATGCAGAGATATAGAAATTGAGATTCACGAGTGCGTAGAATAATTCTTTAGAAAAATAGCACATGAGTATATCTTTTATTACTCGTAGTTTTTGTCTTTTGAAAATGAATTTGGTATTTTGTGTTTTGTTCAAAGCTTACGACGTAGAATCAAGACTCATAAATATTCGAGATTTGATCGACTCTTTTACGTTTACCGCGTGCATGACTGACGACGGTTACAAAATTCATTCAACCGTCGAAAAATAAGTTTCTTTTACCTTTTCACACATATCCTCAACGCAAGTCCACCCAAAATGTCATTTCCAGATTATCCTGGAGATGAAAGAGTTGCTTGGATGGCGATGCGTATGCGGCACACTTTCAAGTATATGCGCGATGAAAAATTCATTTCTTTTATAAAGAACGATTCTTTTCAGTCCCGCATGACATCTTTCTTAGACGACGCAGAGCAGCGTTTTATCCAAATTGTGGATTATGACGGCAAAGGTCACCTAAAGGTCATTGATACAGTAAGTACATTTTTCAGAGGTAAAGTTATGTTATTCTATAAAATTTTGGGTGAAGAAGTATCGACGCTAAAGGATATGGAGAACTTCGTATTATATGGAGACGTTCAAAACATGGACACACTTCAATTCTTAGATTTACAAGTTCAAGAAATTTTCGTACCTTTACTACAAAACACCGCAAATCAAGAAGAATGGTCAAGTATGATTGCCAAAAATGTAATGGAAGATACACATAAGTTTGCTGGTGATTTACAAGTCACTGTTGGTCGAACTTTGGGGGAAACTCGTCTTCCACTTCCACCGCAACTAGATGCTGTACAAGGAGATGTGACAGCTAGAACTACATACAAAAAAAGAATGACATGGATCAAAATAAATCAAGTCCATCTCATAAAAATTCAACCAATTCTAATACATATAATGAAAACATATCTAACTCAGGATTTTTACTATCAAAAGAACCTCCGAAAAAATTGAAGGGAATGGACAAAAAAGAAATGCTACACTTAGTTGAAGGATGTGTCATTCGATGGACAAAATTAATGCAAATTGTTGTACGTTTTCATCATATATTTCAAATTTATTCTTTTTGCAGCAAATTCCGTACCTAACGTTTATATAAATCTATATATATATCCGCAATACATGTTTCTTTAGATCCTGAAGATGCATTTAATGATTTAGATAATCCACATCCTGGCCCACTCACTGAATTATACTTTTGGCGAGATAAAGCTGTAAACTTAAATTCCATATTTGTTCAGTTACAAAGTAGCCGAATACGTAAAGTTCTACGTTTCATGGATGATGCAAAGAGTACTTACAACTCATCATTTGCCAAACTTTGTAAGTCTGTGTTTAAATCTCGTGCCGAAGCAAATGATAATGCTAGATTTTTGTCACCACTAAAGAAATGGTTTAGTATAATGGAAACATCCAACTTTTCTGAGTTATCATCATATTTTAGACCTGTTGTTCACGTTTTACTTTTAATATGGAAGAATTCACGATGTTACAATACTCCTCCTCGTATGGTTGTCATAGTGAAACAAATATGTAACATGATTATTGAAAAAGCTACTATATTCCTAGATGTCACAAATCTATTTGATATGTTAGAGAATCGAATGGAACATAAAGCTATTGATGATATTAAAAAAACAATCAAAATTTGCGGAACATTTAAATCGGATTATTTTGCTTATAAGGCGCGATCAATGGTCGAATGTCCACGGAATCCATGGATCATGAACAATTCTGCTTTATTCACGCGTCTTGATGACTTCTTGGAAAGATGCCATGACGTCCTAGATTTGGTACAGGCGGTTGCTCAATTTAGTGAATTGGCTGAGATTCAAATTGGTGGTTCTAGAGGAAACACTTTATCCACATCAGTTCATCAAATATACCTCGATTTCCAATCAAGTGTATCTGCTTTCTTCGGACGTAACACAAATGATTCTGAACAAGCGAATAATGATAATCAATCAGAAATAAATAGTACAAAATCTGGAGAGCAATCAAGTTCAGCTGTCGCTTCGTCCGACTTACTTAATGTTGATGGTGGTTCCTTCGATGATACATTCTACATATTCCGCACGACTGTAAAGGAGTTAGAGCAACGTCTTGGTTGTGTGTTGACTAAGTCGTTCGAAGATACAAATACAATTATGAGTAAGTTTAAACTGTTGCAATGTTTTTCTATGCTTTTGAGTCGACCTGTAATTGAAACAGAAATGGAGACAAATTATATTGAGCTACTTAACTCATACCATGCAGATTTGCGTTTAGTTAATACAATCTTCTTTGATAAACGTCTCTCCCCTCCAGTGGAAAATAATTATCCACCGATTGCTGGGGCACTTGCATGGTCAAAAGGATTGTTAAATAGAATAGAGCGACCTATGACACAATTACGGCAATTGCGAGGGAAGCTTTTAGATCGAGATGAAGCGCTAAATCTTGTGAAGTTGTATTCTAATTTAGTTGCTTCCATATCAGAGTTTGAGAATAAATGTCTTGCAAATTGGGGCACAAATGTAGCATCGTCTTCACAGAAAATGTTGAAAAATACTCTTCTTAGATGGGGAGATTATGTTTGTGACGATGATGACGTAGATACTGATTCCATATATGGCCACGGGGGGAACGGGGTTAAACGCAATTTGAAAAATTTGTTTGTAAACTTTGATCCTGCTTTAGTTGAAATACTTCGTGAAATTAAGTATTTTCTCTTACTAGGACTTAGCGTACCATCTGCTGCCATGCAAATACACCAAAAAGCCGAAATATTTCGCCGACAAACTAGTAATTTGCAACTTGTTGCTAACATGTATAATATGATGCAGAAGACATTGCTCCCAGTAGAGAGACCCCTTGTTGCAGCAGCACTTTCAAAGGTAGATCGGGAATTAGAAGCCGGTCTAGTGACTTTAAATTGGAAGAGTGCTGCTATAGATGACTTTATCTCACAAAGTATGGATCAAACATCTGAGTGCAATGACGTTGTTCACAAAATGAAAACTAATTTGAGACTGACACAAGAAATATTAGATGAGTGGTCATTAGAACCTCTTTTTCAACATGGCAATAAACCAGCAACTGTCACAGAGTTTAATGACGAATATGATGTGTATTTATTACAACGATATGGATTCATTCGCAAAGGGGGGAAAAGGATACACTTTCTGATTCGAGAAACGAATAAAAAACTCAAGGTAAGTACAGGCCTTGGTGACTGGAAAGCATATGTTGATTTTATCAATGCAGTGGTTTATTCTGGCTTGTGTAAGCTAGCTACAGTGTCACTGAAATACTTATCGGATCAACTTTCATCGCAACAACTCTTGAGCCAAGAAAAATATCCTCTACTTGAAATAGAAATGGATCTATACGGTGATGATATTGCTTTTCTACCAAGTATCCATAGTAATAAAGAAAGGAATGGTATACTAAACATTGTATTAGAATGGGTAGAAGGGTTCCTTGTCATTGGGAAACGTGTGAAAAGATTAGACAGTTCTGTTGAAAATGCTTCGTTTATTAAGGGAATGTCACAAGACCCGGGAATCAGGCATCTTATTTGTGATATTTCTGATAGTGTTGAACAGGCGCGAGTCAAATGTTATCATTTTCGTGATAAATTTCAGAAGTATCAATATTTATGGGAGACAGATTCAATACATTTATTTAATGAGTTTTTGAAATCTGCTACTAAAGAACATATAGTATATTTGAAAAAGAAAAAAAGTGCATTTGAAGAAGATGATAAAGCCAGCGATAGTGACGATAATTCTGATACAATTGATGACTCCAATAACCCCCAAGAAGCTCCTAATAAAAGTAATGACATTAATAACCTTGAAGTTTTGCAGAATACAGAAAATGTTCAAAGTATATCGACACCGAAAAATACTGAAAAGTTGGTAATGAAACTACTTGATCTTGAACAATTCGACGAAAGAATCATTGGGCTTCGAGCAAAAGCTTCAGAAATTGAAAAACTAGAAGATCGGAGAGATGTATACTTCCTCCGTGTCAATGCACAACCAATCAAGCAAGCATTGGCAACATTTATTGCAAAATGGATCATGAACTACACATCGTATTTGTACGATTACGTTTTAACCAAACTTCAGTCAATGTGCGATTTTATGGTGCGTTCACACCGAGGACTTGCCATAGATGTACCAGATGACGATGAACCGTTACTGGTTGCCACAATGAGACATATTCGAAATGTGAGGCGATCTATGGCAGAAACCTCTAGAATGTTTGAACCACTACGAAACTGTGTTGAACTGTTGAGTAAACATGGTGTAAATTTTTGTGATGAAAGTATTACCAGTAGAGGGGAAAATGGTATGCCTGAAATGCGGCCACCAATGCCGGTAGAAGAGTACTTAACGATAGTTCCCCATGAGTGGGATGACACTGTCAATGCAATGTATAAGCGTAGAGAAATCATACAACCTATTCAAAATAGAGCTTCTGACGAGTTAGAGAGAAAAATGAAAATATTTTCTTCACAATTAGATGATTTTAATAATGAAATGTACAAAAAAGCTCCCTTTGATGAAAGTGCGGATACTTGTACCGCACAAACCGCATATGAAACCATACATGCATACCATACACACATATTAGAACTTGAAGAACAATCTGAAGAATTGCTAGAGCTTGCTGACTTATTCGAACTTCCTGTGTCATCCTTTGCAGCGTTGGAGCAAAGCCGTACGGATATTGGCTTACTCAAACAATGTTGGGATATCTCTGAAATGGTAAAATGTTTTGCATCAAACTGGTCGGTGCTTCGATGGGAAAATATAGATTCATCTGAAGTTATTGATATTGTTAGTTTCATACAAGAACAACTAAAAGGTCTACCAAAACACGTTAATGATTGGAAAGTATTTAAACAAGTTTCCATGAAGCTTCATGAGTTCGAAAAATTAATGCCACTAATTGAAGATTTACAGACTAATGCCATGCAGGACCGACATTGGCAAAGTCTTTTCGCCGTCACTGGAAGAGTCGGCAATAAGGTGAACACACTTTCTGAGGCATTGGAATTAGAATTACATCGCCGATCTGACGATGTTTGTGAAATTGTCGACCTCGCGAAAAAAGAACAAAATATCGATTCCGAATTACTGAATATCGAACAAGTATGGGAAGTCGCAGAATTAGAGTTTGTAAAGTACAAAGGTTCAAATGTTTTTACACTAAATGTAACCACTGAGCAAATAGAGTGTTTAGAAGAACATCAAATGCAACTCCAAGGTATGATTAGTATGGGTCGTTATGCAGACTTTTTCCGCGGAGAAATCGAGCATTGGCAACACGTATTTGCTGATGTAGCAACTACAATGATTCTATGGAATCAGTTGTCTATGAAGTGGATTTCACTTCAGCCTATCTTCACTTCATCAGGCGACATTCAAACTCAACTACCTGAACAGACAAGCATATTTGAAAGTATTGATAAAAAGTTCAAAATTTTATGCGAAGATGGGAAAGCTGAGCCGAATATTGTACAAGCTTGTCGTGTTGAAGGGAGGTGTCAAATTATAAAGGACATGCTAGCAAAACTTGAGGGGTGTGAAAAAGCACTTGAAGATTATCTTGATGTGAAAAAAAACAAATTTCCACGATTTTATTTCTTATCAAATGATGTTCTCCTTGAAATTCTATCTAATGCATCCGATCCCTCGAGAGTCGCTGAACATCTACCTGCTTGTTTCACGGGTATCGCTGGGCTTTTACTGGATATTACTATTGAACGCCCACCAGGTTTTGAAGAAAAAGAGGCGGCTCTTGCGGCAGAAGTAGAAGCTGCAGCAGCAGCACGTACATTAGAAATGAATGCAAAGAGAGGTATGCCTGTTGTTCCAGTGGCTAAAAAAACAAAGAGGGCATTACTTGAAGAAAAAGAAGCAGAGGAGCGCAGAGAAGAAGAAATAAGAGAAAAAAATAAAAAAATGGAAGAAGAACTAGCACGACTACCACGGTCGTATGTAGCAACTGCAATACTTGGTGCATCATCTAATGGCGATCCAGAAGATCGCGAAACAATAGAACTACAACGTTCTTTAAAGCTTAGCGGTGCCCCAGAATCGTGGTTAAAAAGTCTTGATGATTTGAGTAAAATAACTTTAAAAGATGTGCTTATGAAATCTCACGAAAAAGCAGCTTCTTGGGATGTAGATATGTCTAGACAAGACTGGCTATTTAAATTTCCTGCTCAAATTGTGCTACTTGCGGCGCAAGTATATTGGACTATGGAAACGGAATCTGTGCTCGATGAATTAGAAGCTGGCCAAGATGATTCTGCAACGAATTATTTAGAAATTTGTAATTCTAGACTTCAAGCATTGATAAAACTAGTTTTAGGTGATTTAAGTCTTCAAAGTAGAACAAAGATTGTTGCTTTAATCACACAAGACGTTCACAATAGAGATATTATCCAAAAGATATGTGATTATAAACCTGAAAACGCAAATGATTTTCTTTGGCAATCTCAATTGCGAATTTATTGCCGTATGGAATCTCGACAAGTAACATGTAATTTATGTGACTATGAAACACTTTACTTTTTTGAATACATTGGCAATTGTAGTAGATTAGTCATTACTCCATTGACTGATCGATGTTATATTACGCTAACTATGGCCCTACAACTTACACTTGGAGGTGCTCCGGCAGGTCCAGCTGGTACAGGAAAGACTGAGACTACGAAAGACTTAGCAAGAGCATTAGGTTTACCATGTATGGTATTTAATTGCTCTGATCAAATGAGTTACATATCGATAGGAGGTATATTTAAAGGGCTTAGTCAATGTGGTGCTTGGGGTTGTTTTGATGAGTTTAATAGAATCCCAATAGAGGTTCTTTCTGTAGTGGCCACACAAATTCAATGTGTGCTAAATGCAATAAGACTATTATCAAACCCAAAAGCAAGAGAACAGGCATATGCAAATGTACCCGAAGGTCGCCCGCCTGTTGTAATTGGTAGATTTGATTTTACGGATGGAACTCGAGTAAAACTCGTTCCAACTGTTGGTTTTTTTATAACGATGAATCCAGGCTACGAAGGAAGGACAGAACTACCTGAGAATGTAAAAACTCATTTTCGATCATGTGCTATGATTCGCCCAGATCTTGCTCCGATTTGTGAAAATATGCTAATGGCTGAAGGTTTCCAGAAAGCTAGAGAGTTATCAATCAAATTTGTGACATTATATAATCTTGCAGAACAGCTTTTATCTAAGCAGCATCATTATGATTGGGGCCTCCGAGCCGTGAAATGTATTTTACAGGTAGCTGGGCGATTAAAACGCGAAGCGGAAAATGAGGTATCTGAAGATGTCATCTTAATGAGAGCTTTGCGTGACTTCAATATCGCAAAAATACCTAATTGTGACGTTGCAATATTCAGAAGATTGGTTAGCGACATTTTCCCGCGGGTAGATGCTAGTGCAAAAGAAAATCCAGAACTAATGCGAGCTGTGCAACAATGTTGTGATGAGACAGGTTTGACCCCCGATCCTGAGTTCTTCGATAAAGTTGGACAATTAGACGAGTTACTTAAAGTTAGACATTCTGTTGTAGTTATGGGCCCACCGGGGTCAGGAAAAACGGAAATATGGAAGTGTTTGGCTCATTGTTTTAACCAAGAAAAATATGCTAAGATATTGGACCGATTAGCTGGCCATGCTACTTCTGATGAAGACGACAAAAACCCCAACCCTAATGCTACTTCTGATGAAGACGACAAAAAGGTAGATGTATCTGTGTCATCAGCTTTTGGACACAATAAAAAGAAAAACGTGCGGCATTGTGTATACGAAACGATTAATCCAAAAGCGGTACAATCACATGAATTGTATGGGTATATTTCACGCACGGGAGATTGGGAGGATGGCGCTTTATCTAATGTGATACGAAATATGTCCAAGAGTAAGACACCATATTCCTCAAAAAGCATACGTAATAAATGGGTAATTCTAGATGGCGACATTGATGCATTGTGGATTGAATCAATGAATACAGTAATGGATGACAATAAAGTACTTACACTAGTATCAAATGAACGAATTCCTGTCACGTCATCGATGCGACTGATATTGGAAACGGAAAACATGAATAATGCAACACCAGCTACGGTTTCTAGAGTAGGAATATTATACATTAATGCGGAGGACGTTGGTTGGTTACCTTTTATGGAAAGATGGATTAGTTCACTCAAATGCGATGATGACAAGGAATACTTAACTATTCTCTGTGATCGATATATTTTACCAATCTTAAAGATGATAAAAGATAACAAACTGAAGCCATGTGTTGCCCTCTCAGAACTTAATATGGTCACTACACTATGCTCCATTCTAGATGCACTATTCGCAACATATCCATTTGATATGATAAATAAGGATGTACTCGAAAGCATGTTTTTATTTGCTTGTATGTGGGGATTTGGTGGAAATCTTGTAATAGATAAAGGGGTTGATCAAAGGCTCAAATTTTCTGAACTTTGGCTTGAGACATTTAGTGAATACAAAATCACAAAATTCAAACTACGACAAGGTGCAGAAACAATATTTGATTTTTTCTTCAAAGTTGAAAATAATATTCCAAATGTATGTGAGTGGAAAAGTGAGGTTCCTGACTTTTCACCATCTGGTGATTTGAATGATGAAATATTCAGTGAAATTGTTGTTCCAACAGTTGACAATTGTAGATTGAACTACTTACTCTCTTTACTTGTAGGTAGTAGCCAAAAGCCCGTAATGCTCGCTGGTGTATCTGGAACTGGAAAGACTACTATTGCTAAACAGTATCTAGAAAGTTTGAAATCTGATACAATGATATCCTCTGTGGTAAATTTAAACTTTTATACAACTTCACTATCGTTGCAGCGAACTCTCGAATCAAAATTAGATAAAAGATCTGGCAGCACGTATGGACCCCCAGCTTCGAAACAAATGTTATACTTTATTGATGATCTCAATATGCCTCAAGTTGAAAAGTATGGTACACAAACACCTTGTGCCCTACTAAGACAGTGGATGGATTATCAATCTTGGTATGATAGAGATGATTTAAAACTTAAAAAGAATATTGTCAATATTCAGTTTATGTGTGGTATGAATCCGAAAGCAGGGTCATTCTTTGTTAACCCAAGACTCCAAAGGCATTTTGCTATTATTGCGACAGAGTTGCCGGCAGAGTCAGATTTGATGTCGATTTATGGCCAAATTTTGGATATATCCCTGACAGAGAATAATGTAAACAATGACGTTCGATCTATGGGTAATGTAATTTTGGGTGCACTCTTCAAGCTGGTCAAAAGTGTTCAAGTTCGATTCTTAGCTTCTGCTGTAAAATTTCATTATAACTTTTCAATGAGAGAAATTTCATCCGTTGTAGAAGGGTTGTGTCTGGCAACACCGAAACATATATCTTCACCAGCATCTTTTGTGCGTTTATATCTCCACGAATGCTACCGAGTATTTTCTGATCGTATGATTGATGAATATGATACAAAACAGTTTTATCTCTTACTCGTTGAGCACACACGGCAAAAATTTGATGAAATGAATCAAGAAATCCTGCAAGCAGAACCACTTATTTTCACATCTTTCATTAAAAAACAAGGCAGTAAGGAAAAGATGTTGTATGCACCGATTTCATCTGGTAAATCAGGCTGGATTGAACTTGATAGTTCGCTGAAGAAACTATTGAGTAATTATAATGATCGTAATAATATTATGGATATTGTGTTATTCCAACAAGCTGCTGAACACATAACTCGCATTTGTCGTATTCTAAGCAGACCGCGCGGAAATGCATTACTTGTAGGTGTTGGTGGATCTGGAAAGCAATCTCTTTGTAAATTGTCAGCTTTTATTTGTGGTTACAAAATTTTTCAATTAAGTCAATCGGCTCAATTTGGAGAAGCTGATCTTCGAGAATATTTGAAAAAAATATACTTCAAAGCAGCAATCAAACCAGCTGTGCCATTGGTCTTTTTGATAACTGATAGCCAAATAACAGACGAAAAATTTCTCGTACTTATAAATGGAATACTAACTTCGGGATACTTTCCTGGTTTGTTTTCAAAGGAAGAGTTGGAGGATTTATTCTCAAATTTAAGACCAGCAGCGAAGGCTGCAATGGTAAAAGATACGTGGCCGTCTCTATTGAACTTTTTCATTACTAGAGTAAGATCAAATCTTCACGTCGTACTCGGGTTTTCACCAATGGGGCCAAAGTTCCGCACTAGGGCTCGACAATTTCCGGGTATAATCAGTTGCACAACAATGGATTGGTTTCACCCATGGTCTTCTAATGCACTTGTTAGTGTCGCTAATTCTTTCTTGAAGCGAATTGATTTTGGAGAAAAAGATGCGAAGAGCGAAGAAGCAAAAATGCGAGTTCGTGATATGAGAGAAAACATGGCACATCACATGGCCACTGTTCACTTATCCGTGTCTGATATGTGTGAAGTCTATTATACCCAACAACGTCGTCACAACTATGTTACTCCATCTTCTTTTCTAGAATTAATAAAAAGTTACACGGCTTTGCTCACAGATAAAGGTGAAAATCTTCGTTCACAAGAACATAGATTAGCAGTGGGGTTAAATACTTTAGCCGAAACAGAAAAAAATGTTAGAATTCTTCGCGAAGATCTGAGAAAGAATATGGATATTGTCACTGAAAAACGGGAAAAAGTTGAGGTCTTACTCACAGATATGGGCCAACAAAAAAATGAGGCAACAGAATTATTAGCTAGTATGGACACAATAAAAACAGTTGCTGCTGAGCAAGCGAGGCGTGCAGGTGAAATTGAAAATAAATCTATTGTAGAACTTGCTGCAGCAAAACCAGCAATGGATGCAGCCAAAAAGGCAGTGTATTGTCTTTCGAAACCAATGTTGGTAGAGTTAAAGTCTTTAGCAACTCCCCCGGAAGGCGTCGATCAAGTTACTAATGCAGTTATGATGTTGTTAACACAACAGACAAAAGATCTGACTTGGGACAAGGCCAAGAAAATGATGGCCAAAGTTGATAAATTCAAAAAACAGCTTGAAGCATTCTCTGGCGATAGTATTCCTCAAGTTATACTTAATAAGTTAATGCCTATTGTGTCTCATCAAGATTTTACACCAGGAAAGATGAAGAAGAAATCAGAAGCGGCTGCAAACTTATGTAACTGGGTTGTTAATATTGTAAAATTTCATGAAATATATAAAAACGTAAAGCCTCTAATGAATGAACTGAAATCTGCACAGGAAAAGAAGCGCAAAGCAGACCGCGATCTAAATATGGCAAAAAATCAAGTAAGTGATGTAAATCTCAAACTTGAGAAACTAAAAGATTTGTTTCTAAGGGCGACACTGAATAAAGCGGAAGTTGAATCAGCTGCTAAACGATGTAAAGACCGCCTTTCACTCGCCACTAGGCTTACATCGGGTTTATCCGATGAGAAAGATCGATGGAGTAAAGATGTTGAGAATTTGAAGCAGTCGGCATTATCTCTGGTTGGTGATTGTATATTAGGAGCAGCCTTTGTATCGTATATTGGTGCATTTGATGGTCCGTTCAGAGAAATTCTTTTGAAACAGAAATGGTTGCCTGATTTATTGTCAAGGGATATTCCATTGACAGAAAATATTTCTCCAGTGAATATTTTATCAACCGCAGCAGTGCGTGCTGAGTGGTCACAACAGGGACTCAAAGCGGATCAAATGAGTCTTCAAAATGGTGCAATCATTACTAATTGCCAGAGGTGGCCGCTGCTCATTGATCCACAAATGCAAGGGATTTCGTGGTTGAAGAATAGAGGTACACATGTATTACTTCAATTCACACAGAAACGTTGGTTGAGTAAGCTTACTACTTGTATCAGCAATGGTACAACTGTCATCATTGAGGGTGTCGAGGATCAAATAGATTTAGCTATGACTCCTGTACTGCAAAGAAGCTTTTATCGTAAAGGTCGCAATTTATACATCAGCATGGGAGAAACTTCATCTGATAATGTATTGTATGATAAAGACTTTCGTTTGTATTTGCAGACTAAACGATCTAATCCTCATTTCCAGCCCGAGGTTACTGCACAATGTACAGTAATTAATTGCATTGTCACTAGTGAAGGCCTCGAAGAACAACTCATGGCTGCTGTAGTAAGACAAGAAGAGCCACATTTAGAAGAACAAAAAGAAATACTTCACAAGAAATTCACAAAATATAAAATTAAGCTGTTAGCATTGGAGAATGATCTATTAGAAAGGTTATCCAATGCACCGAGTGATATTCTTAGTGATGTAAGTCTAATTGAAGGACTAGAGGAGACCAAGGCAACTGCTGTTGAAGTAGAAGATGCATTACAAGAGGGCAAAAAGACAGAGGCGGGTATAAACAATGCACGAGAAGTCTACCGTATTGTTGCAAATGAAGGATCAAGTTTGTTCTTTCTTATTTCGCGATTGCATCGAGTCAATCATATGTACCGTTATTCTCTGAATTCATTCATGGTATTCTTCTTTCATGCTATTAATACTGTGCCACTACCTGAGGGACTTCAACTAAACGAACTAGACGAAGAAGAGAAAGCTGAGCGAGTTCTGGATATTCGGGAAAATGTACGCCTTATTATCTTTAATTGGATCAATCGTGGCCTCTTCCAAAGAGATCAATTTACATTTCTTACATTACTCTTTATTCAGTTATTAAATGCTGGGATTATTGGTACGGACTGTGGTTTTTCTGCCGAGGGTCTTCGTTTTCTCATAAATTGTCCTCGCAGTAAAGATGAGGAAAACGAGGCGAGCGAAGCATTGTCACAATGGTTACCAGAATCTGCACTCAACTCAATTGAAGAACTTTCTAAGATGTCAACTTTTGAAGGTTTACGGAATGACATGGAAGAAAACTCTACTCGGTTTAAAGAATGGTACAATAAAATATCACCCGAACGGGAAAAACTACCATCGCGTTGGCGATCATTAGACGGTAAATTATTTCAAAAACTATTGGTTCTAAGATGTCTTCGACCTGATCGAATTCAATCAGCGATAACTGATCTAATTATGGAGTTTTTACCTAGTGCAGAGAAGTATACTTCAGCGGATGCTGAACTAAGTCCAGATGATATACTCGCTGAAACATTTAATTACACTACTCCAATTACACCAATGTTCTTCATCTTATCACCTGGAGTTGATATAGTTAATGCGATTGATCGATTTGCAGGTACTAAAGGTAGAATTCCAGGGAAAACGTATTTTAATATATCTTTGGGTCAAGGTCAAGGTAAAAGTGCAATTCGCAAATTAGACGACGCAATTGCATCAGGTCACTGGGTTTTACTTAATAATATTCATCTAATGCCAAGTTGGCTAGAAAAACTGGAAAAAAAATTGTTAGAGATGTCCCAAAAATCTGCAACACTTTCTGAAACGAGTGAAACAGTAGATAATGATAATACCATTGATAGTGACAGTATTACAAAATCTTCTAATGGCAGTGTAGATGCAACGAAATTTGGCAGTAGTAATGATTTTCGATTATTTCTTTCATCTGATCAATCTGAATCAATTCCTGTGGCTTTACTTTGTCGTTCGATTAAGCTATCAAATGAGCCTCCTTCGGGTCTAAAAGCAAATCTTAGTCGTTCTTTTAGAGGGTTTAGCAAAGAAGATCTTGATAATATGGATAATGCCACACGAGGTATTCTCTTTAGTTTGTGTTATTTTCACGCAGTTTTAGTCGAAAGAAAGAAATTTGGTAAACAAGGATTTAATATGAAATATCCTTTCTCCAGTTCAGATCTACACGCATCAGTGTCCATGTTACGTCATTACATGGAAGCCGGGGCGAATAAGTTGCCCTGGAGAGACCTTCGGTATATATTTGGAGAGATTATGTATGGTGGACATATAGTCAATGAGTTCGATAGAAAGTTGTGCAACACATATTTGCTATACTTCATACAACCAAAATGTCTTGATGAATTAGAATTAGTACCTTATTTGAGTAAGGAAGAATTAGCAACACTTTCGTTTAAAGCTCCTAGACCAACTACATATGCCAACTATTTAAACCACATTGAATCAATTCCTGCTGAAACTCCATACGCATTTGGATTGCACTCAAATGCAGCCATTGGCTTCCGTACAACCCAATGTGAAAATTTATTTAAACGTATTTTGGATCTCAGACCAAAAGAAACTAAGAAAAGTCCAAATGCAAATGTTGGAGAAGATAATATTGATAATTCTAGTAGTGATGACAGTAATATATCAAAATTATACATTGCAGAGAGCACAATGCAAGATATACTAGATATATACCGTGATAGTTTACCTTTATTTCCTATTGAGGATCTACGTAGCCTTGTAAACCCAATCGGAAAATCTGGTAAAAAGAAAGCAAAAGAAATTTCCCCCTTTTCACAAGTTTTCTTTCAAGAATGTGTACGTGCTGAAAATCTCGTCACTGAAATAGTACAGTCGCTTGTATCTTTAGAAATGGCATTCAATGGAGAATTGACAATGACTTCTACAATGGACAAAATGATTGAAGATTTGTACAATAATGACGTGCCTAATCGATGGAAAGTATTAGCATATGCATCTCTCAGATCTCTGACAGGCTGGATTGTTGATCTGAACAAGCGCATTGAAATATTGCATAAAATAGTTGATTCGAATTTAGAACTTCCCCCTGTTACTTGGTTACCGGGTTTATTTTCACCACAATCTTTCCTAACTGCTATTCTCCAGCGTTCTGCTAAAAAATCTCACAGAGAACTTGATAAGCTTGGAATTGATACCATTATTATGAAGCGCCAACCTGCCGATATTTCAAAAGTATCAAGAGATGGCGCGTATGTATTTGGACTGGTTCTTCAAGGTGCAAGATGGGATCAGAGTGCTGCATCACTTGCCTCATCTAAACCAAAGGAAATGTTTTGCGAACTTCCAGTCATTAATTTAAAAGCAGGACTTAAATCTGCAATTGAAAGCAAAGGAAACATGTACCACTGTCCTGTATATAGAACTAAAAATCGTGGTTCATCTTATGTATTTACAGCAAATTTAAGATCCAAACTACCTGCGGGAAAATGGACTTTAGCTAGCGTAGTAATGCTAATGGATTCAGAAGGATAACTTCTTCTTTATTGAATAAATTTTAAAATGTTATGTTTATTCTTTTTGCATGTTTTTTTTCAAATGTATATAATATATATTCTACAAAAATGCACAGAAATTCCGAAATTCGTTTGTCGGTTTGAGCGCGTTTATTTTTGCGTTTGAGAACTTAGCCGTTAGAAAAACAAAAACTGATGTTGATGTTCAACATCACACTACTACTATACTGTATAACAGCTAGCCTACAGTTATACTTATACTGTAGGTATACAGCTGTCCTAACTAGTTGTGTACAGTACTAAAGATTACTTTAATTCTTCATATTATATTGAAGAATGAAAAGAAGCCAGTCTGCTACACCTGTCAACACACTTGTATTTTCTCCTGATCCGCCCGAAAAGCTATCACAAGTTCATTTAGAAGACGGTAAACTAGTGTTTCCGGACTTTTTATTATTAGATCTTGGAGAGCTTCAGAGACAGGTAATTTCGCAACCTGAAATACTAGCTTATCTTCTGGATGCAGACCCTCAAATGGCAAATGCTATCCTTGCTGATACGGTTGCACCGCTTACGGAATTGTTTTCAGAAAAAATGAAAACTGAAGCCAAGAATCGCAATCAATTAGAAGAAGCAAGAATAATAAAGGCTACACACTCTTCCATAAAAGAGGAAGATGCAACAAGTGGTATAAGAGACGCCGTTACAGCTGCTGATAAAATTATTGCATCACATGAATCAGAGAATACAATATTAAAACAAAGACACGCCAGCCGTATTCAATCTCTTGGTAGCAGCGCTTTAACTAGGCCATCTCTTTATGTTTCATGTTCAATAAATGGAAGACACATCCAAGGTCTAATTGATACTGGGGCCGAGATGTGCATGATGTCTTCAGAATGTGCTAAACATTGTTTCTTGACAGATATAATAGATAAATCAGTTACTGGAAAATGTAATGGGATGGGGAGTGCAGAAATAATTGGTCAAGTACACAAAGCCAACTTGAGCTTTCCTAGTATAACTCAGAGTGAATTGAAGGTTATTCCAATATCATTGTTCATAGTAGATCATAATCTATGTTCTCCTTTTATTATTGGATTGAACGCGTTATGGAGACATTCAGCTGTCATTGATTTGGCTAAAAATACTGTATCATTTTCAATAAAACCTAGAAATAAAAGAAATCATAAAGAACAAAAAAAAGAACAAAAAGTAGATGAACAATTCCTGACTGTTCCATTTGAAGTGAGAAGAATTCCACTTGAAACAATAAAAGATTTTGCATAACACACAAAATTGATTTCTTTCAGAAAAGAAAAACACATGACATTGTATGGACTGCTTATAGAAACATCAAACACAAATTCACAACATCAGAATAAAAAAGAAAATAAATAGAAATATCTTTATTACATTTCAATGATACTGTATATCCCTAACCCTAGTATAATATACGATTCGAAGTTTCAAAACTGGTTGCGGTCAAACAAACAATCAACTCGCGTAGTACCTCTGGCCATTGGATTATTTTCGGATAGTGTTTTTCGAGGGGTACGGAAGAACATTATTTCTACAGAATACCCACAATAATGTTTCCACGGAGTTGTTTGCGCTATTCTAGGCAATTAAAATTGTGTTCTAGATCTCAGTCTAGTCGTTCTTTTTCAGCCAGGAAGTCTTCCGATGGACGTCACGCAGTTCCACAACCAAAAAGTGCTAATGTACCAGTATTTGATTACTCACCGCTATTTCAGAAGGCAGCACCCTCAACAACGCCATATCGGAAGCTCACATCTGACTTTGTGACTCCATTGATTTTAAATGGCGAGAAATTTCTCAAAATAGAATATGAAGCTTTGCGTTTGCTTTCTTCTACAGCTATGCGTGATATTGCACATCTTCTTCGACCGGCTCACTTGCAGCAACTTCGCAATATTTTAGATGATTCAGAGGCTACTTCGAATGACAAGTTTGTAGCTCTTGAGTTATTAAAAAATGCATGCATTGCATCTGGTTTTATATTACCAGGTTGTCAAGACACGGGAACGGGAATTGTTTTTGGAAAACGTGGTCATAATATCATCACTGGTTTTGATGACGAAGCTGCTTTGTCTCATGGAGTTTTTGATACCTATACGGAAACAAATTTACGTTATAGCCAAGTTGCACCTTTATCAATGTACGACGAGAAAAATACGGGATGCAATCTTCCTGCACAAATTGATACCTATGCTGTCCCAGGCTCGGAATATAATTTTGGATTTATCGCAAAAGGTGGTGGTTCTGCAAACAAAACTTTTCTTTTTCAGCAGACAAAGGCTTTGCTCAATCCCGATTCGATGATGAAATTTCTTGAAGAAAAAATTAAAACATTAGGTACAGCAGCATGTCCACCTTATCATTTAGCCATTGTAATTGGAGGGTTGTCAGCTGAACTTACGTTAAAAACTGTAAAAATGGCATCGATCAAATATTTAGACAATTTACCTACTACTGGAAGTGAGAGTGGTCGTGCATTTCGTGATTTGGAATTAGAGTCTCGTGTGCATGAATTGACTCAACAGATGGGAATTGGTGCCCAGTTTGGTGGAAAATATTTTTGTCATGATGTCCGAGTTGTGAGACTTCCAAGACATGTACGTTTTCATCATGAATTTCTAATTTATTTATTTTTTTCATACGAAATTTT
>LT636036.1:0-20573 GCA_900128565.1 Stramenopiles sp. TOSAG23-6 | reverse complement strand
TAGTTGTAGTTCTAGTGACCACGAAAAACATAGAAGTAGTCATGGTCAAAATACATATCATACCAATAAAATTCATAAAAATACATCCAATACTATAAAACTAAACAATAATGGTGGACTCTTTGGGAAAAATGAAAGTGGGTTTACAGGTGTCCTTAGTTACCTTCATCGCGTAATGCGTGTTGGACATTTTGATGTAGATCTTTTTGAGGAATCTGATATTCAAGGAGCGACGGCGATTTATTCAGATGTCATGTGTGCCGACTCTGTCCAATTACATGAGATTATACTACCTGCGCAACCCGTACATCTCATCTCAGGGCTCATAAAAGTTCATTTGGTGCAATTATTGAAACAAAATGAGTTATTAGTACCTATGAACTCTTATGTTTCTTTATTGAAAGCACTTCGTAAGGCACGCGCTTTCCCTCTTTCAACAGATGAAATTGCTCAACAAGTGGGAGAAAACATAAGAAAAACACGGATATACTTGGCCCGAGATTTGATGATTCTTTTACACTTCTTGCACAAATTAGTATCAATGGGTGGCGGTCAAGCAAAAAATCTTGCTCATCATGTAGGAATTGATTTATGGCCTCCCAATCGGAAAAAAATAAAACAATCCTCAAATGATAAAAAAACTTCAATCCAATTGCAGAATCGTATGATGGAGAATGAGGAATGGCTTGATCTTGTAGAACTGTTTATCTCGCATTTCAATGTTATTTTAGGCGAACAATTTGAAGACTTATCAAAAAGTATGGAAGAGGGTTATACGACACACTCAGGATGGCTTCATAAAGATGGTGGGTTATTCGGGAAAAGAAGATGTACGTTTTCATCATGAATTTCAAACTTATTTATTTTCATACGAAATTTTGTACCTAACGATTTTTTTTTTCGGTAAAAAAAAATATTTTTTCACAAAACATTCTTTAGTTTAGATCGAGATGAATTGTATTACTATAAAGGCCCAAGTATGTCCGATGGTAGCTTTGTTGGTTATATTCCTTTAGAGGGAGCTTCTATTAAAATGGTAAAGAGTGGTTTCAAATTACAAACAATCAAAAGTCATAAAGATGGAAAATGTTATGAATTTTCAGCTCCAAAAAATGTTTCTTCTAGGAGACGAAAAAAATATCTCAAAGATTGGGCTCAAGCTATCACACAAAATATAAAGGCTGTGTCAAAAAATAGTAGACCAAGTAAATTTCAAATTATGCGTAATATGAGTCGTCGGGGGCATTCGGAAATAAATTATGGAAATGATGATGAGTATAGCTATAGTGATGGAGAATATAGCTATAGTAGTCGTAGTGGCTCAGATTATTCATATGATTTCATATAAAAAAAATTTAATAATACTTTAATAATATTTATCGTTTTCGATTTCTAAGTTGTTTCTGCAGACGTTTCAATTTTGCTTGCTTTTGTCTTTCTGCCTTTCTTTTACGTTCCTCTGCTGCTTTTGCTTTTGCCTCGGCTTCTTCTTTTTCTAATTCGGCGTCTTCTGCTTCTAACTCTATCTCCAACTGGGTTTTAGCCGCTTCCTTTGGAGGATATTCAAAGTGATAGATTTCAAGATTACGCTCCTTCCAACCTTTTACCTGATCTGTCATTGGACTCACCTGCGTGATTGGTACTACTACTATTGTGGGGTAAGAATGTACTCTTGGGAGCTCCAGGCATTTAAGTGTTGCTTCCAAGTGCTTAGGAATAATATAAGGAAGGTCAAACGCAGATGGGTCGCTACATGCAACGACACCAAGGCGATATTCTGTATACTTCCGTTTATCTGGATACATAAAAGGATTTGGTGCCATCTGCATAAGACTTAAAATCTCACAAAATATTGGTGGTCGCCGGCACATTCCATTAACTTTTAATATTTCTAAATCTGCTCGGAACTTTCTCAACGTTAATTCATCGTCAACAACTTGCTCTTGTAATCGTTCACTCAAACCAAAAGTGTCACACCCAACTATGTACGAATGGTGTGTTGCAATTCCGGGTCTCTGTACAAACGTACGTATTCCAATTCGATTTAACTCCATCTTTCGGTCTACTACTTCCTCCTCTAAATTCATCTCGCCCATGTTGACGCAAATTTGTCCACTTGTATGGGATCAATTATGTGTCGACGTCACAATGAAAGGTAACAGTTACACGAATTCGAAGCTGATTTTAGTAATTTTAGTACGGATATTTGTACCAAATTTTGATGAAACGGTTGAATAACCGCTCTTCGTAAGTTTTCGCCAAAAGCTTTCCCATCGTCTACGACAGTTGTCACTTGCAAAAACAAAAGGAGCAAGTTCATTTCTAATTGTTTCTTTTTGCATTTCAATTGTATCATATATATATATATATATATATTCTGAGTGTGTTGAAAATGAAGTACATTTCCTTTCTCATTCTGATGTGTCTCATACCGACGAATATAGGTGTGCTCCGTGCAACTACTGGTAAACAGGTAAACAAAGCTAATGAAAGCAAAAATAATATCTTTCCTATTTCCATGAAATCTCAAAGGAGAAATCTAGCATCCAATAATCGTCAATGTAGTATGATTAGCACTTCAGCGAGTGTGTCAAATACTCGACTTATAGGAACAAAAGATATTACAAGTTCTTTAATTTTATCTAGCGACAGAGATTCTTTTTGTTGCACGAACTGTTCAGTAAACGAAAAGTGTGTTTCCTGGGCACGATCTTCTAAAAGTGGACAGTGTCTTCTCCTCAGTAAAGATGAAGTACATTCTACAATGGATGCAAAAGGTTGTGGTGCTATGAAATTTGTATCAAAGTTCAATAAACAATATACTCCTTCTGATAAAAACACTCCTGTTGATGCCACTGTTGAAACAACAGCATGTGAAGGTAAAACAACAGTCGAGCGTGACAAGTCGTGCTGTAAAAAATGTTGGGATAAAACCAACTGTAACAATTGGTTTCGAACAAGTTTTCCTGCAACAACTGGGGAAGATATGTCAAAACCATGTTCTTGCTTTCTCATGAAAGCCAACACTGGAAAGGTTGAAGGAACTGGAGGCCTTTGTGTTGTTCAAGATATAGGAAACACACCAAATTCCGCAGCACATGCGGTTGCTAATAATGCGTCATCTTCATCATACCCATATAATAAATTAGTCGCTGAGATGGCAACATCGTGCCGAGATGGTGCGTCGCTGAATCATGGAGAATCGTGTCAACTGGCATGTTCTCTTGGGTATTCTGTAAAATTGCCAAATGGACGAGATCCCTTTTGCCAGGCAGGTGTATTCAAATTATCAGGTGCAATATGTGAAACCCAAGATTGTTACTTAAGTAAACCCCCAACTTTTAACTTTGTCTCTGATCCTGGTCCAGTTCCAGAGTGCAAATCTGGTGCTTGTAAATGTTCTGATACACCAGGTCAGTATTGGGATGGTGAAAAATGTACAGAATTTCCAGGACAGTGTTCTAAAGGAGCAAAAATGAAAGGAGGAGAGGTCTGTAAAATTGCGTGTGCTCGCAATTATGATTTTATTGGAACGTATGCTGAATGTAGGAAAGGGATTTTTGATGCAGGGTCGTTTACTTGCAAACCTGGTAATTGTGTTATAAGTGGCCTTCATAGGCCAAATAACGCCAAGCCACTTCCAAAAGACTGCTTGAACGGAAGTAGCCTAGACCATGGTAAATCGTGTAGTCTAGAATGTATGACAGGTTATTCTCCATCAGGTACTCAACCAAATTGTAATGTGGGTGACTTCTCCATAGGATCATTTTCTTGTGTCCCTGATCCATGCAAAGTCCCTGGGGACTTCACAAAGCCTGCAAATGGTGCAGCTCTTCCAGATGGCTGTAAACCTGATAAAACTTTACAACACGGACAATCTTGTCAATTGGGATGTGATCCCTCGACTGCAAAATCAATATCTGGGACCAATCCATCGTGTAATGCAGGGGTGTTCAATAAAGGCTCAATCAAATGCTCTACTCAAGATAACTCAAACAATTGTAAAAATTTACACTTGGTGAAACTTCCATCAAATGCCTATGCTACACCAAAGTGCAGTTCAGCGTCTGTTGGCCTTGAAGACGGGTCTTCGTGTGAATGGTACTGTGCCACTGGTTACGATGTGACAGGAGATCAGCCAAAGTGTAGTAAATCAAATTTAAGTTCTGGCTCAATCAAATGCGTTCCAAAGAAATGCATCGTGAAATCTTTATCTACGCCGTCGAATGCAAATCCAATTCCTGGCTCTTGTGTTAATGGTACAACGATTGATCATGCTTCAACTTGTGAATTAAAATGTAAAAACGGGTATAGTATCAGCGGAGTACAGCCATCTTGTAACAAGGGTGTGTTCAATGTTGGTTCTGTAAAATGTTCACCAAATCCATGTGTTGTCAGTGGGATGGAAAAACCACCTGATGGACTTGAGTTGCGTCCGCAATGCAGAAATGGGTCAAAAATGTCTTCTGGGGATAAATGCAATCTTCTCTGTGAAACAGGGTACACCGTGACAGGAACACAGCCTTCATGTCTCGCAGGAAAATTCGATCGTGGTAATATATCATGTAAACCAAAAAAATGTACTATACCAGGAAGTTATGATACTGTTAAAAATAATGCCAGTAATACCATTAGTAATTGCAATGTAGGTGACGAACTTCAACATGGAGCACAATGCGAAGTTAAATGTAAAAGTGGATACTCATATTCTGGGAGACAACCTTCTTGCTGGGCTGGAAATTTCGACTCTGGTGACGCTCAGTGTTTTCAAACATCTGATAAAGACTGTAAAGTGCCTGATTCACTTGAAAGTCTTGCTAATGGGTCTTTTGGTTTGAATTGTTCGGCTAACTCTATATTAAAAGATGGTGGGGAATGTGCTGTTTCGTGTAATGTTGGCTTTGAAGCACGAGGTGAATTGGCATCATGCAAAAATGGTGTCTTTCATAGAGGTTCGGTGTTATGCGCTCCTAAAGATTGTTTTGTCAGTGGTATTACACTTCCACTACATGCAAATCCAGTTCCAGGTGCTTGTACAGAAAATCATATAATCAAACACGAAGGATACTGTGCTCTTACATGCAAAAGTGGGTACAAACCAGTGGGAAGTCAACCATCGTGTGAATTTGGAAATTTTAGCATTGGAAATTTTACATGTGAACCTAAGGATTGTATTTTGACCATGACTACTTCTATGTTTTTCGTGGTCACTAGAACTACAACTATCCACCACCTGATCATCTGCTTCACTGCTACTGTTATACCTTCCAACTTTGCCATTATATCCTGTATATCTACTCTTTTGTTGTTTATCCCAAGACCTTCTACTATCCGAAGACTTTGCTGCTTTTGCCACTCGTGCGGAAAGCCTAGTTGGTGGCAACTTTGAGTTTCTTGCTGGTCGTCGGGGAGGTATTTCTTTCCCTCGTGGAGGAAGGCGAGGCTTTGTTTTAGCTCGAACAGGACTTGGTGATGGGAGTAATTTTTCAACTAATTGAATTTCGCGTTTCAATAAAACACATTGTTCAAACTCTTCCTGCTGCACAAATTTAGCTAATAATTTTTTTTTCCTTTTCATGTACGCTTCTAAGTCAATATCTTCATCACCTAATTTCCGCAAGAGTTCGATATCTTTACCAAGCGCCGCGGCCTGAGAGAAATCCTCATTTAAGACTGCTAATGTTATTGCAGATTGTTTCCTTTCTATTGCATACTGAATTTTTCTCATCACAGTGTGTGGAGTCTTTCAACTACTTGAGACAATGCAGCCCAACCCAAGATGCTTATATTTTTAGAAACAAAGCTTTGTTTTCTCGCGCCAACATGACGATGACATTCGATTTTGATTTGATTTCAAAAATTTGAATGACGAGATTTGAGATTTTTTGAGATTCAGAAATTTTTTAAATTCAATATTCTTCAAGACTCCTAAAGTCTTAAATAGGCCGAACCTTTGATGAAGGCCGCCTCGTTCCTCTAGCTTTCTTTAAATATTGAGGGATTGCCAACTTAATTGAGGTAATGTCGTCCACAGGAAAATCAAGAAGTCGACGTCTATATGACAGGTTGAAGTCGATGACTTTACCCGCACGGAATAGTCCTTTACGTGAAAAGTATAAAACAGAAAACAATATTCGCGTCATCAAGAATACCCCAAATAAGAATAAGAACCAGACGTATAGCACCAAACACTCAGTAAAAAAAATGAGTCACCGCCGTAAGTGTGCTACAATTTCAGGAATTTCCAGTAAGCGCCGCCGTGAAGATCTTGATAATATTTCTACTCCATCACTACAAAAAACTAAATTAGTACGAAAGACTTCCCATGTGCCTCGAAGTAAGAAAAAGCGACCACGTTATAACACGTTACAAAGAAGTGCGAGTGTTTCTAGTAAAAATATCCGGACAGATAGAAGCAAAAAAGGCAAGGGCGTTACAGATGCAACTGTGAAAGTCTTTATTCGAGTGCGACCGATGAAAGAGACGTCGACGGAATTGTCTTGTGTAGCGGTAAATGACTCCAATTTAGGAAGTCGTCGTAGTGAAATATCACTGAAGAGTGACGGCCATTCAAATGAACAGCGATTCACATTTGACCGTGTATTCGGTTCTACATCAACCCAAAAACAAGTATTTGAATCAGTAGCTATGCCTGTTGTTCAAGGCGCAACTTGTGGAATTAATGGTTCAATATTTGCTTACGGTCAAACTGGTTCTGGGAAGACTCACACAATGTTTGGCCCTGAATGTATGACATGGCAAAGTAAAGAAAATGATACAGGCCAATATAATTTTCGTGGTATTGTTCCTCGGGTCTTAGAAAGTATCTTTGAAACAACTAAATCATGGGACAAAAGTAAAGAAGATCCATGTAAAATTGAAGATGTAGAACAAACAAAAAGAAACAGTAAAACACATGAGACTCCCAAAGTTACTTTACTCATAACTTCTGGCGACTTTAGTAGTACAAGTCAAGTAAGACAAAATTGCACAGAGGTTCAACGATGGATAGAAACACATATTTCGGCTTCGTCTGCTTTAAATAATTCTTTTCCAAAAGTTGATTCAATAGAAATAATAGACTTGATGGACGAGTCTAAAAGTGAACGATACTTAGAGCTTGTGAATGCAAAAGGTTGCTGCTTACACGGTAAATTTTTATGTCCACAACTATTCGTTGATAACATTCATGTTGGTGGTTATGACGATATATACGAATCGAATGAAAACCGAAGTTTAAATAAAATAGTTACTGAGCCAGGGTTTTTCACATCAATAGCTAAAGCACGCTTAGCAAAAGCAAATTTGAGAGATCGCAAGATGAACATTAAATTATCATTACTTGAAATATATCGCGAAAACATAACAGATCTATTCTTACAGCGGGATGGTGAGCGAGATCCAATTACAAATGAAAGGATTAGTCTTCCGCCACCTCCTACAACGCTTCAGCTACGCGAGGATGCTAGTCTTGGTGTGTACGTACCTGCTGCAATTCGTATTGATGTTGATAACATGGAGTCAGCTGTTAAAGCCATATCCGAAGGGTTAGAGAGGCGTCGGGTTGGTTCAACAACAATGAATTCTCGTAGTAGTCGTAGTCATGTCGTACTTGAAATTAATATCGAAGTGTACGAAAATATTCTAGAAAAAAAGGAAGATGATGAATTGTCGTATATTTCGACAGGCCGTCGTCGATGTACAAAATCACGGCTTCATTTGGTTGATCTTGCTGGTAGTGAGAGACAATGTGATACTGATACACGGGGAGTACAATTAAAAGAAGCGGCGTCTATTAATAAATCCTTATCTACTCTTGGTGCCGTTATTATGGCATTAGTTGATGTCGGTGATGGTGTAAGCAAATATGTCAGATATAGAGATTCAAAGCTGACCTTCTTATTACGCGATAGTCTAGGTGGCAACTCCCGAACATGTATCATAGCGGCTGTATCATCAGAGCCAACATCTGCATCGCAAACTCTCTCTACGCTACGATTTGCACAGCGCGCAAAATTTATAAAAAATAAACCTAAAGTAAACGAAGGATTTGACGACGATGGGAGTGGTAGTCGTTATAGAAACAATAAGGATAAAAAAACGATTGCGCGTTTAGAAGAAGATTTGAAGAAATTGCAGGAAGTTTTATCAGCTACAACTAAATTAGCACAAGAAACAAATGTAACATCACTTAATTGTGACGTAGAAAAACAGAAAAATACTATAGCTAATGTTGATATACTTGCAGCTCAACGAGCTCTAATTAAAGTTTTGAAAGAAAGGATTCAATTACTAGAGCAAAACAAAAATCTCAGTTTACAAGCGGAGACTGAGGGACGTTTGAAAATTAGACAAGAAAAATTAGAAAGTTTAGTGAAAAGTTTTATTCAACAACATGCCATAAAAGATGGAGTTGAAAAATCGGCCCGAGAACTTACAAAATCTACAGCATCTCCATTTCCACCTAGATGGCGCGCATTAGAGCAAGCAGTAACAGCAGCAGAGACAGGACATGAAGCTGCGCAATTAGAACTTACAATAGAAAAGGAAGCACGACAAGCTGAAAGGAATGAAGCAATATTATTATTGGAACAGTCTGTTGGAAGTGTTGAGGAGCTACAGAAGCAACATGTGGCGTATCGCCGCATGGTGAAGCGTATTCTTGGTACCGATGAAATTGAAACCATCAATGAATATATGGAAAAACACAATATAGACAATATAGATATAACCATGAACAAAGACTCCATTCAGGTGTTGTCTTCAAGTCAAAATGAAACATCTCACAATAAAGATGGCCAATCTAATTTAGTTCTGAAAACATCTGTAAATTCAAAAGTAGAACTGGAAGTGCGAAACTCTGAATCAAAAATAAATGCATCCACCGGAGAAACTTTATCAAGCGAACCGCCAGTATGGCAACGAGTATTTGCACCCTGGAAACTAATGCGTACCTCATCCGAAAGCAACAAAGTTACGGATAAAGGAAACGTTACTAGTTTCAGGAATATGGAATCGAGTAACATTGTAACTGATGAGCTTTGTATGCTCAAAGAATGCCTTCAGATGGCTGCCGAAGACAACCAAGCAATGTGGCAAAGACATCAAAAGTTAAAGAATCATTTGGAGCGGCAACTTGGTGTACGCAATGTTGCACTTGCAATGCATCGAAATAAATTAAAGAATCAGACAGATCAGTTAAGCGAGATCCAGGGTAAGGCTACAGATTGCTTTGGGAAACAACCTATGATCAATAGTAATACATCAAACAGAAAAATAAATACTCCTAATACACGAAATAGATTACGACGCAAATTAGGACATAGGGATAGTGATGGACGAAATCTGCGTTATAAACGGAGTAGGTATGCACCTAACTCTGCACATAAAGACTCCACGCGTTCACCAGAGTGGTCTTTAAATTCAAATAAAGGACGCTTTGTTGGTTTGGCAACAGCTCTTACACATGAACATAAAATGACTGACAAAACAGGAAATGAAACTATAATTACATCAAGCTTGGGCATGACTGGGTTATTTGCAGGTATGGGACAGCGTGCAAGAGCATTCGCCGCTCAATTCACAACAAGCGCAGATCAGAAAGAAACGCAAAGCTCCTCGTCCGAAGACCAAACAGAAAGTGAACAATTTTCACCGAAATACCTTGATGATGATGATGATGATGATTTTGTTCCCGTAGTTGGTGTCAGTGGTAAACAAAGTGATGAAAATGAATCAAGGCAGAAAGTTGTTTCAAATTTAGGTAAATTAATGGCATCTCCAAGAATATCAACTATTGATTGACAATTCGATTTGAAATTAGTAAATTTATTTAATTTGCATATTCCCATGTATCAGTTAGTTATATTAGATTACATTATTCAATTTTTTCATCTTTCATGAAAAACCCTAAACCTGCTTTTTGTTTTGGTTCAGCGCGGATTCCGATTTGGATGAGATCTCAAATTCTGAACTTCAAAGTGACTTGCTCGACTATACGACAGTAAATAATTATTAGCAGTAATAGTTTAGAGCCCACGTCGCTGTTGCTATACTTCAAATATGGGCGACATGCTTCCACCAGCAAAGAAAAGTCGACTTGTTGGAGGTCATGATTTAGTAACGAATATTTTGGAGCGGGGTAAACATCCATATGGTGTGCGATTACTTGGAAATATGTACGCGGATTCACTTTTAGATGGCTTTGTGGACTGTCGACAGACTGGTCTTGGTAGTTTTGGAACGATTCGTAGTGATGATGTTCTTTTAATAGTTTTTTCATATTTCGATGCAAGTGCATTGTGTCATTTATGTCTGGCAAGTCGTGCCTTGTATGTATTTTCTCATCACGACGCTTTATGGCGTCGTCTTTGTCTAGTTAAATTTGGTGGGGATTTTTCCTTTAAATATTCTTGGAAGCAAAGTTATGTGTATAGATTGTTGTCTGGCTCAAATCGAATTGATGAATACAAAGAGCATGCACCTATTATTGTTGATGGTTTATATTCTGATGCACTATATCGTCCTTTGCTTTGTGCGTCTTCTGGACTACATCCTTCATGGACAACTGTTGAAAATATGGAGCGGCGTTCAGCAAAGTCTCTCTCAGTGGAAGATTTTATTCGCGAATTTGATGCTAAAAATCAACCTGTATTAATTACTGATTGTGCTACTCAATGGCACGCATTCGCATCGAAAGATCGTGCGTGGAATTTTGATTATCTAAAGAAACAAGCTCAAAAGGCTAGTCTTATTGAAGGTAAAACTGTGAAGTTTAATGCAGGCGGCTATAATTTCACGATGGATGATTATATTAGTTATATGGAGGGTGTAAGCTCGAGTGATGATCAACCGATTTATTTGTTTGATAAGCGTTTTTTTGACAAATTACCTGAACTTTTGCATGATTTTACTGTTCCTGTGTATTTTTCATCACCTGGCGTTGAGAATAACAAGGTTAGTAGTAGTAGTAGTAGTAGTAGTAATAGTAGCTATGATTTAGATTTATTTTCTCTTCTAGGTGAAATTCCACAGCGTCCATATTATAGATGGATGATTATGGGTCCTGCAAAATCTGGTTCATCCTTTCACATCGATCCAAATGCAACTTCTGCTTGGAATGCCGTAATCAGTGGTGCAAAACGTTGGATCATGTTTCCTCCTGGTGTAACGCCCCCTGGCGTATATCCTACGAATGATCTTGCTGAGGTGACCCAATCAGTATCTCTCATGGAATGGTATTTGAACTTTTACACAGAGATCGAAGCATTACCTCCATCACAACAACCCATACAGTGCACTTGTATGTTTTTATTTCAATTTCAATTTCAATTTTGTTTTGTACTACATTTCGTACCTAACAAAAAGAAATTTTAAATATTTTTTCACAAACCATGCAAGGCAGGTGAAATTGTTTATGTCCCCCACGGTTGGTGGCATGCTGTTATTAATATTGAACCGTCGGTTGCAATCACCCAAAACTTCGTAACAGCAAATAATCTAGCCAAAGTATTAGAATTTCTTCGTGATAAAAAAGAGCAAGTTTCCGGAATTAAAGATGGAGATTCTTTACATGGGAGATTTGTGTCAGTGATCAAAGAAAAACGTCCACATCTTACCGAATTACCTGGTGTCAAAAGTGCCATGGATGCAACGAAATATTCATTATGGAGTAAAATTATTGCAGGAGATGATGATTCAAGTGAGAATAAAGTCAGTAGTGGTAGTACGAGTACAACTGCTGATGATAACAAGAATGGAGTTTCTTCATTTTCATTTAATTTTTAAATTTAAATAATAATTCATTTGTCTGCTGTATTTCGTTTCATATTAGTATCAAACAAGGATTCAATTACAGGTGTAGGTAACATTACATTTTCAACAACAGTATCTTTATAAAATCCATCGATGATTGTATTCAACTTGTTCCACGTTTCATCATCAAGCGTATACATAGCACAAAACTTCTTCATGAGCTTTGATACAGTTTCATGATCAATATCAAATGAACACATATTATAGCTATATATTTCAAGTTGGACATAAACTACTAAATCTTGTGACTTTTTACTATTACTGGTACCATAATTTTTTGATCTCATGTGGTTGATTGCAGAAAAAATAGTTTTTTCCCAGAAAGCAACATTATGCCAAATCGGGTGAGTTTTTACTTCATTTAAAAGTAAACGATTATTATTTTCATTCATTTTACTTTGATTTGTGCAATTATCTGATGATTCACTTACATCTGTATTTGTATAAAAAGTTTGAACTAGACCCATCACATTACGGGCAAAATACAAATCTCCTCGATCATTCGCTACATATAATGCTTGTCGTATTAATTTTGTTAGTAAAGTAAAGCCTAATTGTGAAAGTTGAGATGATACACCACGCTGAGCAAGCATGGCATCAGCAAATGCACTGCATCCATATTGAGTTGATTGTATAAATCGTAATATCTGATCGTGAACACATTTGCCTTCAATCGTATCTTCATTATTTAAATCAAATAGTTCTGTGACAAGAATAGATATGACTTTATGAGCTGCATCAACCATGTCATCTGTGGTTGATAAGTCACCTGGCTTCAAAGTATTTTTTTTGTATATACCAGGAATCTCACTAGACCATTTCTTGTTGTCTACATCCTCTTTTTTCATTTGTTTATTTTTTATAAAATCTAAATCGTCAGACTTTACGGGCTTCAAATTATTTACTTTTTCATCATCGTCGATGAATGAAATTGGATGTTGCGTTCTCCTTTGTACTTCAATTGTATCAGAGGCAATTTTTCTTTCCCTATATCTTGTTTCATCATGATCTTTGATTATTGTCGATACAGGCTGCCTTGAACCCTGGAATTTATCAGCTAATGGAACTTCACCACGTCTAGCAGACAGACGCAACTTTGTACGTACATTGGTGTCGTTTTTTGTGGTGGATAGTCTTGGGGGAGGCGAAAGGTTAGTAAATGTTGCTTCAGAAGATGGTTCTTTTTCAGCACGTACAACATATTCTTTTAAATCAGTTTCAAAATCAATCGAATCAACTGCGCGGGCCAATAGTTGTATATCGTATTGAAGATTTGCTTCCATGGCACTCTCAAATATAGAAAGTTGACGTAGTTGCGATCTTAGTAATTCGCTTCTTTCTTCTTCCCAGTGTTGTAGTTTAAATAAAAGCCCAGACATGTGTGTAGAATGACGTTGTGAAATCATGACAAGAGCATCCCAAGCCTCTCGACATTCAACTTGTGCTCCCACAATATTTTCTGAAAGGCGTTGACGAGATTCAAATAAAGACCGTTCTTTATCGACTAGTTTTGATAATTCAGACAAGAGTTTTTTTCGCTCAATCATCTCTGCTGTTTTAGGTTTTCCTCCAGATGCAAATCCTACAACATTTTCTACAATTACTCCTGCGAGTGCACTTAAACTATTTCGACGAGGTGCAATGACTTCTTTACTTGGGTCATTTTTCTGCTTATTTCTCCTCTTTTGATCTTTGGTATCGTTAGAATCTTTGTACACATCACTATTTGATAGGTGTAGATGTAGTGGACGTTTGCTTCTAGGCGAATGAAAGTTCATTCTATCAGAGCTATTGAAGGATACATTTGGTTTTGGTGGAGGAGGTGGTGGTTCCCGAACAATTCTATTAATCTTTGAAGATTTCTTTCTTACCACATCTCTAGAAGGGGTTTTACTATCTTTACTTCCTTGTGCCTTTTGCATAGTTTTACGAGATAACTCTTTTAAAAGTCGCTCTACTCTATTTCGTTGTTTCATTGTATCTACTATTTCTATCTCTATTTCTTTTTGCATTTTGTCAGCTTGTTGCATACGCCGAAATGTCTGAGAATATGATGTATGTGCAGCTTTATACCGTTTTACAATATCATATGTTTCACCAATTAATTGTTGTGCTTTGTGCTGCTGAGGCAAGGCAAGAGCTTCCAAGGGACCCATTACATCATGTAGTAGGTGTTCTGCAAATTCACTATGTTGCTCACTTTTTGTCAACAAAGTTCCACGGAGCATATCCAAAGCAGAACGAGTAGTCGACTGCTCACATTGACCTATACTAACATCTTCGGAGAGCAGCATCATTTCTTTTGCATAATTTTCCTCTATTTTAATTCGCCTCTGCAAAATCGATACAAACCCATTTAGCGTCTGTGGTGTACTTGACACACGTTCTTGCAAAGCTTTAAAGTGGTAATGAAGTTTTGAATTTTCCAATGCCATTGTTTTCCAAGCAAATACTAAGTACACAAGTCAAGTCGTTGATTCATTCCACCATAAAATCAGGATAACCAATTTAATTTGATAAATTTGCTCATTTTTTCTTTACCCGTTTTTTGTGTTTTTTTCAAAAGATCCAACTTACGCGTTTTACCGTATATCTCTGCCACGTGTCATTATAGTTCAAGGTCAAGAAAATCAAAATAGTAATACGTCGAAATATGATATATCGAAATATCATCGCTATCGATATTTATCAAACGATATAAAAACCTATGAAAATAGTTTATTACTAGAAAGAAAACAAAATGTCGGCAAAATATCGACTAATTATTTACGTTGCATCTCTTTCTAGTTTTTCACGAAATCTGGGTAATATGGGTACTAATTATTTACGTTGCATCTCTTTCTATTTTTTCACGAAATCTGGGTAATATGGGTACTATATCCAAGTCATGTAGAATGTCAACTTGTTTGATTTCACTCTGATTTTCTTTAATATTCTCCTTATCTTTGATATTTTCATTTACTTTCAATCCACCTTCTTGTTCATATTCCAAATGTACATCATCATCATCATTGTATTTTAGAAAAATATTTCAAAAAAACAATCGTTAGGTACAAAATTTCGTACGAAAAATAAATTCGATTTTTTTGTAAAAAAAAAAATAAAACATACTTATCAAATTGTTCATAAATTCTACTTGTTTTTTTACGTTCACTCTCTGCTCCAATTTGTGAGACTTTTTTATCATGAGATTTCATTGCTTTTTGCAATTCTATTAAAAAGGTTGAAGGTGATGAAATTGCATAATCTGTATCTGTTATATTACCTGGTTTTGCATGCAATTCAATTTTTCCAGATATCGGATTTTTCATCTTGATATAACTCCCTAACATTGCATTGAGTACAGCTAAAGCTGCTTTTTTCCATTTTAATTTTTCTTGTTTGGCTTTTTCAACTTCCTGACGTATCTGAAGGTTATGATCAATATTCGTTTGCTTGTATTTTTCAAGTGCATTTTTTGTATTTTCCAAATCAGCGATATAGGTCTTGAATTTCTCTCTTTGTTCCATTGTATTCGACTGTATTGAGTTCATATCTGATTGAGTTTTATTATATTCTTGTATTTTATTTGATAATATGATCTTTAAATTACTTACTTCTTGTTCTAATTTATTCCTTTCTTGTTTTAACTTAAAATTTCCCAGAGTTTCTGCTTTTCTTATCTGTGCAGCCAGTCTATGCTGCATCTCTATCTTTGTTCGCTCTTCGTTTTGAATAGCTTTTACGATAGCAGCATCGGAGCGTGCCTCTGCAGATTCAGCTTTTTCTTGCAATATTTGGATAGTTTTCTTCTGTTCATATACCTCCCTTTGAAGACTTTCTAATTTGTTTGAAAGTCTTAATTTCTCACTATTATTGGTAGTGTCGTCAGTCATTATTGTGTTGACATGTGAAGCATCTACATTTATATGTTTTAGATTTAATTGTGGTAGAGGTTGTATATTCGAAAATGTAGTATTATTTTTCGTATTTGAAGTATTTAGAATATGAGATGTTCGATCACCTCTAAAACGTATACCTTTTGCATTTTCATACATAATTGAGCCTATACCAGCGATTGCCTTTGTATCTGGTATTCTGATATTGTTTTCAGCTTCAATTTTCATAATTTTCCTGTCTAGCTCAGTGATATCATCTTTCATCAATTCGTTGAATGACTGGATTGACTGTAGTTTCATTTGCGCTCCTTTCGCCCTTGCACTAAAAAACAGTACACTGCCACATAGCAATGTTATTACTGTTTCAAATGCATACATAGTCTTGGTAATAAGTGCTCAATTCAACCTTAAAATATGAATTGTAGTGATGAAGATCGTTTGTAATCTTATTCAAATTTGTCGTTCATGTTGTGTAGCTTATAACCGGACTCTAGACAAGAACACAGCGACACAGGATCGACTTGATTCAAATTTAAAATTTAAAAATTTTTGAAATATTGAAACAAAGCAGGTTTGCGTGGCCAAATTTGGCCAGTCTTTTCTTTTTGGAGACGACAAGACAAGGACAAGACGTGATGATGATGACTACGTATTATTGAATATTCATAATAATATCTCGATCAGTAGTTTTCACAAATACTGTGACAAAAATAAGTAAATATTGAACACATTTCACCTATTAGATATATTCGAGCTATTCAATGGCGTCTCATCAGTGGAAAAATTTTGATTTCTTTGATAAAGTGTTGTTGAGCAAAGACAAGTCTGGTCCAGCGTCCATTGTTAGATGTGAGATTACAGCAGTGGTTGCTGGTGCTGGTGGCTTCGTTTTCTTTGGTGATGCTGATGGATGTGTCCACATAATGAATCATAATTACAGTGTGCATAAATTTCGTGCGCACAATGGTTCAGTTACTCAGCTTTTTGCTCTTCAAGATCAAAGTTTGCTTGTTAGTATTGGTGGGGGCATTGACCCTCGGTCGAACGTAACACGTCAAGTTGCTAGCGCCGCAGTAGTACAACAGCGACAAGCTAACCCTGGAGGAAATACAAATGATGTTACTATATCTCCTTCTGCAAAACGTAGAAATAGTGAATCTATGCCACCCTGTGCTGTAGTATGCATTTGGGATACTTCCAATAGTGACAAGTCCACTGTAATGTCACCTGTTTGCGTTCGAAGATTTCGTGTTTTTGACTCCCGCACATCTGATGAGGTTGCAGTGACAGCACTGGCAACTTCTGATGATTTAAAGTTATTATCCATTGGACTAAATAGTGGTGAAATCATTATGTTCCAAGTACCCAAAGCGGGTCATATGGGTGGTGATATTCCGCCTCATTGGAATATAAAGCCAAAGTCTTCAGTAAAAATTTCTCATCTTTCATTTTGTACATCAAGAAAACTAGACTTGAAAAATTCTACAATGAAGAAAAAGTTCTCTTCTAAGAATAAAGAAGACACTAAGATACATTTATTCATAGTGACGACATCAGGTGTTGAATCGCATTTAATTACTGGAAAAAAACAATTACATTCGAATGATCAAAATAGTAGGAGTAATCAAAATTCGATTACTTTGGATCAAACTGGTTCAACTTGTGCCGCTCTAGTTGATGGTGATGGAATACAAACAAAAGATGGATCAAAGAAGCTTGCTGTAGGTCAACCTGGGGCTGTATTTTTCTTTGGTCCTGAAGATCGTGGACAATGTTTTGCATTCAAGGGAAAAAAGAATGTATGTTTTATTTTTTTTCAAATTCCATTTTTTTTTCGTACGAAATTTTGTACCTAACAAATTCTTTAGAATTTTTTTGAAATATTTTTCCAAAATACATTCGAATTGTTTTCTAGACGACCCCTTATCGATTCAAAACCATGGAATGAAAAGGGTGATGTCAGACGTATGGCGACTCATCCCCCAAAAGCGATTGAAAATGTTCGAGGTGAAATTGAATTTGTAAATGTACGTTTTTTTTTTAATTTTTTTTTTTTAGAAAAAAAAAAAATATTTCATACGAAATTTCGTACCTAACGAAATTTTAATTTTTTATTAAACTATTTTCGTATCAAACATGTTCGTTTTGCATATCCAACACGAAAAAACGCCTGTGTTTTTGATGGATTACATCTGAAAATTCCTGCTGGTCAAACAGCAGCATTGATAGGTTCAAGTGGAAGTGGAAAAAGCACTGTATTTTTTTATTTTTTTCAATTTTTTATCAAACTTTTTTTTTTTTTAATACGAAATTTCGTACCTAACGATTTTTTTCATGATTTCGAATTTATTTTTCCAAAATACATGTAATGCAATTATTAGAACGTTTTTATGATCCCAAAGCAACTGAATATACAAATGATAATGATGAAAATAAAATGAAAGATTCTATTGATGTTGTCATTAAAAGTGATGAAACTTCAGATGAATTTCAAGAAGCAGAATATATAAAAAATGAATCTGAGTTACATGGTAGTATTTTGATTGATGGTGTATGTTTGCAAAATTCAATTAAAAAATATTTTTTCACAATATATGTTGATATTCGATCTCTTGATGTCAAGTTTTTGAGAAATACAATTGGTATGGTGAGTCAAGAACCTGTGCTTTTTGATGAATCTGTTGCTGACAACATTAAATTTGGAAAACCGACAGCAACTCAATCAGAAATTGAAAATGCTGCGAAAAAAGCACATGCTCATGATTTTATCAGTAAATTTAACGGTGGTTATAATTTTAGTGTTGGCACTCGAGGTAAAAAAGTGTCTGTTTTATTTTTAATCAATTTTGAATTTTATTTTTTTTTATTTATTTTTTTTTTTATTTTTTTTTTTTTTGTACGAAATTTCATGCCTAACAAAAAAAAAAAAAAAATATTTTTTCACAATATATGTCAGGTGGACAAAAACAGCGGATTGCAATTGCAAGAGCCATTTTGAAGAATCCAAAAATTTTGCTTTTAGATGAAGCAACATCTGCGTTAGATAATGAAAGTGAAAAAATTGTACAATCTTCACTTGATGCATTGATGAAGGATAAAACATCAAGTCGAACGACGATAGTATGTTTTTTTTTTTTTTTTTTTTTTTTTATTTTCGATTTTTTTTTTTTTTTTTTTTTATAAATTTTTTTTTTTTTTTTTTTTTAATTTTGAATTTTTTTTTTTTTTTTTTTGATAAAATTTTTTTTTTTGATAAAAATTTTTTTATTTTTACAAAAATTATTTTTCGAAAAAAAAAATATTTTTTCACAATATATGTAATTGCACACCGCTTGTCAACAATTCGTTACGCTGACTGTATTTACGTACTTGAAAATCAAGGCGATGGAGCAGTTGTTGTAGAGAGTGGAACACATGAAGAATTGATTGTAAAGGATGGAAAGTATAAGCGTTTGCTTGAAGCTTACTCTTCATAATTGATTACTTGAAGAAGCATACTTTTCATAATTCTTGATTGTATTTTTAAAGGATGGAAAGTATAAGTGATTATAATATTTTTAATTAAATTATTCTACTTTTGTAACTCTTATCTAGCATTCCATTGATCTTCGGACACTTTTGATTTGTTGTTTTTCCGAATCAGAAATAAAAAATTTTACGCCTAACGAGAAAAACAATCTTGTTACGTTGAAAGGCCATGCAGGGCAGGGAAAAAAGTATATCTCTTTTACAACAGATCGACGTATTTCCAGCATAATCGTAGCTTGTTTCCAGTCGTTTTCAGTAAGAGAAATTCTTCAATCTTTTTCAAAATGGATATGTGGACCAAATCTTTTAAATATAGACGATAATCTTGAAATACGCATACCTGAAAATTGCAAAGCAATAAATATTATTAAGAAATTAGCTGGAGGTAATGGAGGAAAGGAAAGTTTAAAAGATAACGAGATCAAAGCAAATCGAGCTGGATTATCATCACCGACGAGAATTCCGGGAGAAGAACATCCTCTGCGTTACTCTAGTGTAGAAACCCTAATGGACAATTATTATACGTTCACAAAAATGACAGAAGTTGTACATAGTGATGAAGAAATAAACTCCATACAGGCCGATATTCAGGGATATAAAGCTGGGGAGTTGCCGCAAGCAGTTCGTGAAAATGACATGAATATGGTAAAAGATTTGCTTATTCTAGGGGAACCTATTGATGGTATTGATTATACTAACTTTTTGGGATTTACAGCTCTTCATTATGCTGTGCGAAATAAGAGTGCAGCAATGGTTGAGTTGTTATTAAAATCTGGTGCAAACCGTGATATTCAAGACTCCAGGAAAAGGACACCACTAATGCTTGCTCTTAATAGCAAACCGCCACAGGAACAGATAATATCACTTCTACGTGATGCCGCATGATCCCACTCTTCCTTCCACCCATCGCTTTTCAAAGGACAGGGTTAAAAAGGACGAAAATATTGATATTCAAAATTTGATTATAAAAATAAAAGTGGTTGATGGATTCTAATAATATTTTAATTTTTTTGTTACTACACAAACATTTATAATATACATCCCTTGGGAAGAATCTATGGTTTTCCGAAGAAAATTCTACACTCAGTACCTAACAAATTGTATCTTTTTTAGTACTCATTTTCGAAAGGAAATGCAAGAAAACAGGTTTGTGCATTCCCTTTGTGTCCTTTAGCAATATATTTAGAACAATCTGGAGAGGAGCGAATCCACGAAATCTTTGGTGGATGAGTACAATTTAACATTGCAGCCTTAGAGTAAGGTTCCATTGGATCCTCTCGATATACATTTGAAATTGATTCATGTATTTTGGAAAAATATTTCAAAAAAAAAAAACTTAAATTTGTTAGGTAC
>LT636035.1:0-20228 GCA_900128565.1 Stramenopiles sp. TOSAG23-6 | reverse complement strand
TAGACTATGAAAAGTTCTTTCATTTTTTCCATTTAAAAAAAACAGACCGTAATAGTAAAACATGTAGTAGTAATCAAGAAAAAACGAGAAAAGATAATTGGTGGAGAGGGGTTCTTGATGTAAGCTTCGAGAAAAAGAAACCAGCTTACAATCCAGGTAATCCATCGAAAGGTATCAAAGAAAATAATATGACTCGAGCACTAATGCAATGTCAAATAACACCATGGGAAAATCCATTTCCTAAAGATTTTTACGCACTTCCAGCATGTCCTGATGCTTTGAGTGATTCTTCTTGTCTTCGTGCATTGGAAAGCTTTTGTACGCCATCCCAACAAGCTCAAGGTGGGCGTTTTTATACTGCTGATTGCGATATGGATGGAAAAGAAGATTTCATTTGCGAAGGGCCAAATAATTTTGATGTATTGAGAGGATCGGCTTGTCAAGTGGATGGTACATGGAATACACCGGGATTATCTTGGGCAACTCAGTGCAAAACACGCAGTTCTCGATTTAAATCTCAACCACCTGAAGTTCTAGAACTCTATGATAATTTCATTAATCGGCAATATTACTTAATGAGTGATGCTTCTCTCCGCCGAGAAGGTTTTACGCCTGTTGATGATTTAAGTTCTATTAAATTGAATAATGAAGACGTGAATGTATATTCTAAATTTGTATCTTGCACCTCAACTAATACAAACTCTCCAGATGGATCACATTGTGATATTAGTCTACCCAAAACAAGTGCCCCACCTTCGACATTTAATGTCGTAGTGAAACTTCTTGGTGATGCTGCAGGTGCTGATGAAGACGCAGCTGAAGTCTCTATAAGTGCAATTGTAGATAGAACTGTCTGGGTATTGGGCAATGATGGCTCTCAAACGTGCGATGATTTTTGTCTATTAAGTGGTCAAAACAAGTTCATGAAAAATACAGGTTGCGCACAAGCCAGACTTGCTGAGAACCATCAATCTTTTACATGTGCTGATGCACATGGAACTTCTCTTGGTGGTGGTAAATATAAAGCAGATAAAATATTTGATTGCTTATGTGAGAGAGCTATGCGCAGTAGTACTGCTACACTTGGACACTCTGGACCTCTGCGATGGAATCGTGATATAATGAAAGAGGGGGCAAAATGTTTCAATACGTCTACAGACGTAAGTGAAACGACTGAAGTGGATCTTGTAAATGGTGTATACACATTGAAACAGAAAGAATCATTGCTTGATTGTAAATTTTCTTCTATCCCGGCTTCACTCACTTTGTCAGAGAAAGGATATGCTACGCTGTTTCGTGGACCTAAGCATGTCCCAGAAGGCACAGAAATATCATTTTCGGCACCTCCAGGAACTACTTTTACGGTCTCTGTTTTAGCACAGAGTACATGGGACATTAATCATTACTTTTATGGCAAAGAGAAGAAAAGCAATATGGACATGAGTATGAAACCAAATTCATTTCCGAGGTCAGGTTGGTTTTGTCCATCTGATAAATGTGGTGCGTGTACTGGTAATGGTGTGCAACTTGAAGGTTCTCATATTATTAATAATGGGAAAGGTTTCGCTTCTCATGGTGAAATATGCTGTGATGCTAGTCCTGTGTATATCACAAAATGTCCTGATGGTTATACTCCATATAATAATGGGGCAAATTGTTGTCCGAAGACTAAAACTCCTGATGGTAAGAAAATTTACTACGATACTCCTTATGATTCTTGTGTGCCTCCAGCTGAGAGAGAAAGCATCAAAGCATGTTTCGGCAATGCTCACTTTTACAAATGTGCACCGACTGATGTAACAAAAACTATGCTGGCTGATAACGTAAAACAATGTTTTGAAAAGTGTCCTGTTGGTACGACATCAGCTGGCGGTGGTAGTGATTGGGGATCTTGTTTTGCTGTTCCTTTCTGTCCAGAGAGTCATCCTACATATACTGTACCCAGCGGGATTTACAAGACAGAGAGTGATTTCTGTACAAATACAAGTTCTTTGGTTAAACTTCCAAAACCCGAGAGTTTATTGCCTACGCCAGACAAGTATAATGTAACGTTCTCAAAAGCGAAATGTCCTATTCATTGTGTAAGAGGAACAAACAAATGTGTTGATCCAGAGAACCCAACTAAGGCGTGCACTCTTCCTCCTGGTTTTACTTTGGCACAAGTGAGAGAAGTAAAACATTTTGCAAGACTCCTAGATGGCAAAGTAGCCACTGNAGAAGGAAATATTGGTGGNTCATCTGTTTCACATAAATGGAAATACAATGGTGAAGTGTATGCACAAGTAGGAAGGCAAACCTCAACAACACACGACGTCAAAGGAGTTCCAATGAAAATATTCAGTTTGACTATTAACTGTAGTAGTGATTCAAACATCGAGTGTAAAGTGACGCTTCCAAAAACAACCGCAGTGGAAAGTCTTGCATTTGTCGGTCAATCTCACAAGTTTGGTACACTATCGAGTACCGTCTTCCAAGCAGATAAAAAATGGGCAATGCGGAAGACACTTCCAAAAGATACTACGTCTAAAGCATGCTGTCTTGGATATGATGTGTCAAGTACAACACATCAAGCAATGACTTTAGGAATAGGCGATGTTACAACTGCAGTAGTGAAAAAGGAAAATAAAGTTGCAATTGCATCTGCCTCTATTTACCACCTAGATGATGCAGATAATGCTTCAAAAGGCACAAGAAGAGGGAAATATTCTACGTTATTTCATATTGCTCGGTATGGTTCAGAAGATTCGAATTCTCAAAAAAAAATATTCCAAAATTTAAATGCAGCAAATTGGTTTGATGGCTTCGATTCAGGAAAGTCTGGTGTTGCCAACCATTTTGACGATTTTGTTACGGAAATGGTTGATAGACATCCGTTTTACACGAAACCGGGTACCGAACATGGTAATATGGCGTGGGTGCTCTCTTCTTCTACCACTTTTGGATATCGATCAAACTTTGTGACAAGGCCTTTGGTAGCTAATAGACGAACGGCGCGTTCATTAGCAGGAATTCAACTGGTGATAAACCCTGATGGTGTGACATCTGGATCTCCTTTTCAGATTGCAGAAATCATGGTTCTACACACGGACTTTCCTCTGACAGAATCTCAAATTGAAGATGTAGAGCGTTTTCTCTTTCGTAAGAATCTTCCTCTTTTCTTGCGCGCTCAATACACAGTTGATGGGTTTCAAGAAGACACATCTGGTAGTAGTATTGGTAAACAGGCAGCACATTCTGGTCTCTGGCATTCCACATCCATTGCTAGTACTAAAGAAACTGCAACAGTGGCCCCTGTAAAAAGTTTAACTCTGAGTGATAATGGTCAAGGTGGTAAAACAATTGAATCGTCGAATGAAGGTGCTACTTTGACGTTTCCATCGTATACTATACCAACTTTATCTTCTGGTGGTGAATTTACGACAATTGCAATTGCAAAGTTTCCTCAATTAAAACCACTCTTCTCTGTTGAAGGCGATGATAAAGTAACCGCATGTCTTCGGTCGGGTGCTGCTTCTCGTGGTAAAGAGGATATCAATGCATCGCAATGGGATGCAAGACTCTGTGAAACAAGACCGCGTCCAGTGTTGAAACTCATTGCAAGTTCAGATGCATCCGAAAAGTCAAAGTCCTTAATTATTTGCGAAGTTGAAATTTATTCGTCAGAAATTGGAGAAGGAAAGACTAATATTGCTTTAAATCGTCCATCATCGCTCTCATCAACTGCCAATGCAGGAACTTCTTCTAAATTAGGTAATGATGGTGTAAATAGCACATGTGCAGAGTCACAAGCGAATGGAATTCGTACCTGGGAAGTCGAGCTGGATCCAGGAATTGTTCGGATTACGAAGGTGATTGTGCGTACAACTTCAAAATTGACCGATCCAGACACAAGTGCAACGTTTACTGTTGAGCTTGATGGTACCATTCTTGGACATGTAGTACCGAAATATGCATTGAATCCAACACAATCAGTACAATATAAGGCAGTTTGTCCAAACGGAACTTTTGTATTCAGCAACGGCAGTCATTGTTGTAAAACCGATCTAGGCCAGTCAGGGTCACAAATTCGCTACGCATCTAGTGATTCAGAATGTAAAAGTACCGATATAATTCCATGCCCAGCTGGTGAAGTTGACGATTCTTGTGCTCCAAGTGCCAGCGAGCCTGAGATTGTAATGAAGTATGGAAAAGTGTCAAGTGGGGGAACATACACATTTGCTATGCCAGCAGGGCCCGCAGGAGCGAATCGTTTTTCAGTGTGGCTCCTCGGTAGTAAAAAAATGTCAGTATGTGAGATTGAAATATATGCTGCACCATCTACAATAACTACAAATAATCCTAATGTTGCCTTGCTTGCTCCCGTCGCAGTATCCCCACTACTTGCTGGTAGTGCATCCTCTCCAGCACTAGTAGACGGAGACCCTAACACGTGCATCACAACAGACGAAATTCAGAAAGGTATTATAAGAATTGATCTAAGTCCAGGAGTAGTTCCCATGCGTGTTGTCGTTAAAGGGATTCCTAGTGGTCCTAGTGTAAACTGCCAATCGCAAAAGGCAAGTATAGATGGTGCCCAATTATATGTTGGTACACGTTCCAATTGGATTTCAAAGATATCTTCCCCTCTGATACATGCATGCGACGAAACTTTGACGAATGGTCGCACACCTCATTTCATAAGACATTCGTTACAGGATTTAGAGGAAAACTTTCTGGAATTACACCCAATCGACGTTAACGTTTCGGTTTGTGAAATCTCGGCATATGCAAAGGATCAATTCGATGTTGAGTACAAACTTGATTTGGCAAGTCGTCCGATATATTTTGGAAATAAGATTACAGATAATGCAACGGAAGCTTTGCGTGCAGTTGATGGAAATCTCGATTGTGGTGGTTCTGCTGGAGCAGCTGCTTTAAATGGTAAAGTCCTTCGTGTAGGTATCCCACACGGAGTAGTGATTAGTCGTGTTGACGTACGTGTCACAAATTCTGTTGTCGCGACTGGATCCACACTGATTTTATCTCCAAGTATGACAAAATTAGGCATTTTGGGTGCGTCGTCTTCCAGTAGTACCGGAAGTAGAAGACGACTTGTAAGAACATCTCGTAGGTTGAGTGAAGGTGCAGGTATTTGCACGCCTGGTGAGAGTTGTGGATGGTGTCAAAGTGCTGGATGGGGTGGCTGGAAGAAAAACGATTTTAAAACAAATGAGTGTTTGTTATGTAACATATACGGTGGCTCGCCAAATACAGATTGCCCAACAGGCAAGGGTTGCTGGAGCTCTGTATACTGTACAGCGTCCTCAAAATGTGGTACTGGTACAAAATGTCAACATAATAATCATGGAACTTTAAACAAAAAAAAAGACGAAGTCCCACTCACATGTGGGGATACTAATAAAGATGGCGTAGATGGTGATAATTTCGATTGTAGCGCCGAAACTTTAGCATTGCGTGCAAAACCTGAAGAAAAACAGTGTGCGGATTCTTCCAAATGTACAGCTACAGAATGCTGTACTGTCATTCGAAAAACTTGTTTGGATCCAAAGGGTAATGGTTCGAAGATTCATCCAATGGATTGTTCGGGACATGCTTTGAATTTACACGCAAAACCGGAGTTCATTCGGTGTGGAAGCAAGTGTACTCAAGACCTCTGTTGTACTGTAGCACCTCCAAAACGAACATGTGCTGATCGTAATGCTGATGGTTCAGCNGATGGTNCTGATTTCGTTTGTTCAGCGCCAAAACTTCTCGATTCGAATCCAGCGAGTGTTGAGTGTACTGAAAACCCTCTAAAGTGTACTGCTTCCGATTGTTGTACACGCTTTCAGAGGACATGTGATGATCCAGGGGCAACTGGTTCATCGAGTACATTTAGTTGTTCGGGTGATGCCAAGGATATCGATGCAAACCCTAAGTCTATTAATTGCCCTCAGAATGGTACTTGTACTGCAGCTTTATGTTGTACAATCACTCCCATTGCTCGAACTTGTGCTGATCGTAACGCACTGGGGGCTAAATTTGCGACACCTTTCGATTGTTCTCTACAAGACAATGCATTAAGCGCCACGCCTGCTGCTATACAATGTGCAGGAAATCCATGTACAAGTACAGAATGTTGTACAACAATACGCAAAACGTGTGCTAATATTAATGCATCAAAAGAAGCACCTGTTGCATTTGATTGTAAGAGTGATCCTACTCCAAAAAGTCTCGACGGCCAGCCTGAAAGAATTCAATGTACGAATGGTACATGTACTGCTGCCACGTGTTGTACAGTAGACCCATCAGGTAATCGTACTTGTAATGACATAGATGGAGACGGAACACCTACACCTTATTCATGTGAAAAGCACCCCAAAGCCCTACATCAAAATGCCAAAGATATGAAATGCTCTGACAATGGTGCTGGGCCGTGTAATGCATCACTTTGTTGTACAGTAACTCGTAGAACATGTAACAACACAGATGCTAAAGAGGGAGAAATTAAGAAATTCGATTGTAGCAAAGAACCTCTTCTAGATCTAGGCAATAAACCAGAGGAATTGTACTGCACAGGAAGTAGTTGTACATCTCAAGAGTGTTGTATAAAACCTAGAAAAGTTGATTGTGTTGGAAAATATGGAGATTATGGTCCATGTTCCAAGAGTTGTGGTGGAGGAACTCAGACTAAAGCTTATGTCATTACTACACCTGCTGCAAATGGAGGGACAAAATGTGGCACACATTTCCCACAGAAACAAGCATGCAACACTCAAACATGTCCAGTGAATTGCGTAGGTCAGTGGTCCGATTGGTCGAAATGTTCCAAAGATTGCGTTGGCGGGACCCAAACAAGATCGTACACAATATTACGTAAAGCTGAGCATGGTGGAGCTGTGTGTGATCAGAGTGCGGGAACAACTCAACCATGTAATTCAAAAGTTCAATGTCCTACTGGAATTATCGTGTCTGAAAGCACGACTGCAGTTTTAAACAAATATTCAGTTTTCATAAAGAATCACGTAAGTGATGAAGCAAATTATAATGCAAGTATCATAGGTAGCGGTGCAAATGCTGGGAAAATCACTATATGTGGTATGGGTGGTCCAAAAATCGCAGCGGCTGCTGGAGGCTCTGGTGTTGGTTCTGGGCAACATTACAAATTGTTTGTAATGTCATCTCCTTGCAAATGTGAAGCTTTGTGTTCCTCTGAATTGAAATGTCAGGCTTGGGGCTTTGACCGCAACCCTCGTTCAGCAAATTATAAAAGCTGTTACTTGAGCAAAGTTGAACCATCTCTCCGTGAAGAAATAAGTTTGGATTATATCGGTGGTTCAAGACCAACGAATCAGAAAGTTTCAAGTTCTACCAAAACATTATCGGCAACATTCTCTTCCGGCGCCTCTATTGCAGAAATGTCTGTTTTGGATGTTTTATTACCTCCTCAAACTTCCGAGGCTTTGTTGGACCATATCAAGCGTCAATATGCACAGCTAATGAAAGGCACCACAAATCTGTCTCCTCCAATGGTGACTTTAAACAATGGTTTTATGGTTCAAGCACAAAGTGTAAAATGGGCGATCGGTCCATCAGCAACTTGGAAGCAAACAGACGAAAACTTTGTGAACCTTACTACAGAAGAAAGAGAAGCTTTTGGGTTGAGTCCTCTGGCCCATTCGATCACAGCGAAGAATTCGAAGGCAAGTTATGTGACTTCGAAAGACATGGTTGGATCTTGTCTGGCGGAAGTCTCAAAGAGCCAAAGTGTGACCACGTGGGCCTTTGATCCTGTTTCAACTTCTGCGTTTGATAAAGCGAATGGAAAAGAGAGATCTCTCGATTCATATGGTGTGGAAGTTGAATCGCTTGCTATATGCAGACGAATGACTACTGCTGAAGCTGTGTTGAGTTCCTTGCCAAAGAGTACTGTATGTGGAATGACACATCATAATGGTCCAAACCCAACATGTCAGCCAACAGTACTGAAAGCAACATGGACAGGTGGTGGTGTATCTTTTGCCTTTAAGCCAGGTTGCCGTGCAGCTACTCAATATCAATTTGTGCGTGATAGAAATGAACAAATTGGTTCAGATTTCAACAAAGTTTTTGATAAGCAACGAACGCCTGTTCAATCCTATGCACATAAAACATTTTGCAACACATTTATTCAAGCAGGTATGTCACATCAAGATTTTGGTCAAGATATAATGCTTTCCACCGGTTTGAAGGTTGAATACTGTATCAGAAGTGTAATTCCTGGAGACGCTGTCATTGTTACCTCAGATTGGACTTGTACATCCATCACAATGGGATGGAAAAGTTCTATGGAAATATTTATAATGTCTCAAGGTGGTAGTCAACCCCAATCAGGTGTGTTGATTAATTCAGTTTTGTGTACAACAAATGAAGTAGAGTGCAATGCATCCGTTTTGGGTGCCGCATTAACAAAAAATGCATGGCAACATTCATTAGGCGATGGCGGCTCGATGGTATCATTCACCGCATTGGCAACAAGTAAAACACTAGTACCATATAAGAAAGATAATAGTTTGTCGAAAGCATGTAAATATGTAAAAGATACAATTGTCAACTACAAAACTGACAAACCTGATTTTGAAATGATTTTAGATCACACTGATGGTATAGCGTGGTACGCAGAGGCGCCAGGTTGTTTCCTTCATGTAGGCGAACGAACAAGTACCCAATTCAAAGTAATACGAACAGGTGGTGTACAATCTGAGTATGGATTTCTGGGATTTGGATATCATTTCCGAGTAGAGAGACTTCCTTCATGGCATTTTATGGCACGACATTGTCGCGATACATGTGGATTAACTGGGAGTCAAAAGATTACAGAAAATGACGTGTATCGATCGCCTTTTGTGGGTGATGTAGCAACACCACAGTTCTGTTTTAAGTATAAAGCTCGATGTCCAGACGAAACGACTTTTGAATTTGCTGGTGGAATGTCTGGCGAGTCTCGGGGTGCATTTATATTTGGCCAAGATATGATTAAAAAGGATATGAAAATTGAGGATCAAAAGGTTGAATGCGATCCTCATGTGGCCAAGTTTGCCTATTTTGATAAGAAAATTCTAGATAAGAATGGTGATCTACTTTCTGGCACGGATACAATTCAGTGCTGTGAAGGGTTCCGTCCAAGTCAATGGGATAGCTGTATGCGTGTGTTTACTAAATGTGACAAAACATCCTTAGATGCAGTTCCTGTTGCACCACCTTCTAGTGGTGCACAGAAACGTGAGTTTAATATCTTCCTTGAAACTGCTCAAGCCTTGCACGATAAAGATCAATTGCGATTACCTGGTAACGATTCAGCTCTTCCTTGGTTAAATTTCAAATTTGGTTCAGAGAAAAATACGGATGCTTCAATTCTTCTTCTTGTGGATGCTGAAAAAGCTGCGATGTCTATTCCTACACAATCTCCACCAAGGGCAGAACGTGAAAAATCAGATATTCAGATTATAAATGCTTGGTCTGGATTAATTCGTCAATATTCATCTGTCAGACTTGGAGAAGAAGGGGCTGTAGAGATTCCATTTTCAGATGTCCGACCTGGTGATACAGGTGCAAATTCAAATATTCGTAGGATTCATATAATGCCAACTCGTGTGTCTATGTTTCCAAGTCCCGACTCAAAGTATGTTGTTACATATAAACACAACTTTGTGTCTGAAAAAGGGACGTATGGCATGGATGCTGTACCAACTAGTATTTCTAAGATTCTTGAGCATCAAATTCTTTCCGATATGAAAATCGTTGATACAACTGTTGTTACAGTGCCAGTAAAGGTAGTACACCCAGATGTAGGAATAGGCAGCAGCCCTTCATCTTGCGGGGTAGAAAATATTCTTATGTGTGCTTTTACGGCAGATAATTCCCTCCTTGGCTGTGGAGTCACCGATAAATCAGGTGAAGTTGGTCTAAGCATTCCTCGAGGAATGAATGTAAAAATTCGAAATGGATGCCCAAAAGAGGCAAGCGATTATGTCATGGAATGTGATAGTGAGAGCAAAGAAATTATCAAAGGTTTGGATATTTTGAATGACAATAGTCGTGTGAAACGTGTGGGTAGTGAATATGGTGATGGAAGTGGTCGCTTTGGTAGTGTTAGCGCCGCTGTTGCATCAGCAGGTTCTGAAATAATCTTTATTGAAGTTGCTAGTCGACATCCAATCATTCGGTTGGCAGCTGGTCGTTTTATAAAGCATAATGGTGGCCCTAACATGACCGATGCTGAAGAGAATGCACAATTTGCTACAACATTTTCGCTACACACCGAAATCCGACAGAAAGTATCTTTCAAACTGACTTTCACTGGTCCTGGTACAACCCATCAAGGTTTCGCTGGTGGATGTGATCGAATTATACCTCTAGCTAATACACGAACACAAAAACATGGCGGACGAGAATATTCAGTTAGACTACCAAGAGATTTGCCATATGAAATATCTGTGCTTGTTGACGATATGGAATCTTGGCCTGCTACTTTATTCAAGCTCGGTAATGGTACAAAAACATTTTCGAAAAATGATATAGTGAGCCAAAAAACTGCTACTTTAAGTGGATTGCAAAAACAGGCTTATCCTAAAGGTACTGTATTTTCTCAAGATAGTGGCGCTACCGGTTTGGTCGCTGGTGTACTTGTCCGGGTGAAGGGGCTTGCGTCTTCTAATCCACCATTTGCATTTGCACTCGGTTCATCTGTGACACAAGCAACTTCCAAAGCAAGTGCTATTTTGATTAAATATTCGAGTGAAAATAACGATGCAATACTTTTGGTTACAGGTGACAAAGAAGTTGTAGCTGGAAGTTCCGGTGGAAAACTTACTGTTAACAGTAATGGTGTTGAATATGACGCAGGTGTTCCAACATTTGTTGAACATCACACTGGTGGCTCAACAAAACCCGATATAGTCGTTTCAGTTACATCAGGCGTGTTTTCAAAAATACCCGTGACGATGATTGACGATAAAGATAATGCTGAAAGCCTTGGAATCCCTTCGAATGTCGTCAATACATCTGGGGAAGGTACAGTGTTTCGGCAAAATCCTAACGATAAAACAAATGTTGCTATAATTGTAACAAAAGGAACATTTACAAATATGGGTACAATTGCTATTAATAAGGTGGATATAGGAATACCAGGCGACGTACAAGGAGAACCTCAATTTACAAAAGGACAGGCAGGAGTAGCCAAATATCTTCGCGAGCTTCCTGCTATTCCTGTAGATGCGAAAGATACGGACCCAGAAATGAGTTTTATGTTTAGAAAGAAAGCTACTTTGAAGTTGGTATTGAACAGTAGTGGTGAAACATCTTCATTACGCAGTTGTTTACGCATGGATTCATCGCCTCTCTATGGTGTTACGATGGTCAAAAAGAGAGCATATAACGAAGTAGTTGCAACTATTGCTGCACATGAAGCATATGCAACTAGTGATAATGGTAGTGAAGTTATGGATCTTCCAGGTGGAGATTTACCAAAACTTTTATATGTACCAGGTAAGATTGACACAAACGACAATCTAGCGTATTCGAAGGATTCTCGTTTTGTTGTGAGCAGTTCTATTCTAGTATATGGCAGCGATGGTCAACCAAAAAATGCTGGATATATTCGCACTAAATGTACAAAATCTACTGGCTGTACTGCAGAGAATATATTAACGCATGCTTGTGGAGTAGTGGGTACAACACCAGAAGAAGCCGGCGTGGTAACAAAGCCTGCATTATGTGATATATCTGGTGAGACTCTCGAAGGAACTTTTTATCAATTATACTTTGATCAACTTTCTTCTCCTGAGAGATATGATCCATTCACCAAACAATTAGAGTACACATTCACCCCTTCAAAAGACGATCTACCATCTGCAAAAGCAGTCAGAAATTTGACGACAAAGACTTGGACAGCAGATATTGTTGTTGAGGGTGAGGTTGATCTCACTCGTAATCAATCCATCAAGCTTCCCGAGTATGTACCATTTACTATTATTCGAGATCCTCCTGGAGATGATTCCTTCGCTGTTTGGAGAAAAGATACCACACTATCTGTAGGTGTAACTGTTGGATTCACTAAAGCTAGTCAGAAAGGACATACTTCCGACTGGGGTGCTGGTGCAGCTGTTTCATTTCGGAAAGAAATTGCGGGTGACGCTGAACCAGTTGCCGGTGGTTTTGGTGGTATTGGTATGCTTGCTGGCATGGAGATTAATGTGGTTGATACAAGAATGGTTGGTGGATATAGAAATCTGGATGACAATAATGGTGGTTTGGCAAGTGATGCCTTCAGGCAAATGCAAAGTACGATGGAAGTACACATGACTGCATCTGCAGAATACAGTACGAGTGCCGAGGCTGGAGGAGGCGCATTCCAAGATTTAATCGTACTTCCTTCCCTTGCCATCATTACAAAAACAGCACTACCAATTCTCTTCCGAGATGATGATGTCTTTTGTAAAGGCGATGCAACTTGTGTGGGAAAGCCGAATGCTCAATGCGCCGGATATTCAGCAAATGAAATCAGCACTTGGTCACTCATTAATGGTGGTGATGACGAAGCTTTGAAGACAAAACTGGATGACTTTCATGTGGATTCTGATTTAGTGGCTAACTCAGATATAATGGGTGCAAATTTGACTTCTCTGAAACTACGAAATTATGCCGTTCAAGCTATTAAGGATGATACTTGGAATGCTGTTACCGTTCATACTGTGTATGACGTCATAAAAACACGAATCCCTCAATTACAAGCTCGCTGCTTCGAAGAATGGAATGATCTTCGATGTAACTATGCTGATGTTGCTGGTGTAGATTTAAGCAAGCATGTTACAAGCATCGCTTATTCAGGACCATTTGGTAATGGCGATACAACATATTGTTACAACAACAATGCTTCCGGGAATCCTGATCCTTCCAAAGGAAAGCGACAGTGCCCAGCGTCTAAATATTTTGATTCACTTTTAGCAACATATAAACATGTCGACTCTACGACGGGTAGAAATTGGTGTAACTTGCCTTTGTGTTCTGGAAGTCCCAAAGATAAAACATGTGGTTTAACGGGAACGGTAAAAAATACTTCTTGTGATAATATAGTGAAAAAGACATACACGTCTGCAGAGAAAACAGCTTTGAAACCTGCAAAGGATGCTGTTAAAGCTCAGGCTCGACTTTTGGCAACTTTAGATGCAATAAAAGGATGGATTCGTGTATTGAAACTAAACGAAGAATTGAAAGCAAATAGTACCCCGGTACAGTCAAGTGCACTTGTTGCGAGTTCCTTATTACAAGGTGAACAAGGATTCAGTGCGAACCCTGATATCCCTGGATTTTATGCCGGTGCTGATAAGGCTCTTAATGATTCGTCAAATGGAATGTTGGGTTCAACTCTGTCAAATCAACTTGGCAAAGAAACTATTAATGGTGTCGAACGCGATTATAATTTAGATATTATGTTTAGTGGTAGAGAATGTATTGGGCATACTGATCGAGCTACATGCACTGCTGCTGGACCAAAGTGTTACTGGCAGAGATATTGTGCTAAAAATTGTAACGGTACCAGAGCAGATAAAACTACTTCTGAAGTTACAGACAATTCACCAATTCTTACAGAGGAGGGCCAGAAAAAAACAGATTTGAAGTGGGCAAAACAGAAGAAGAAAAAGGCTTCTGGAATGCCGTATTACCAACACAAATGCTCAGTGACTAACAAATTTAATCCAAAATCAGAAAGAGTTGAAAATATGGTTCAAGATGATAACACTCTCTCATCTCCCAAATATGTTAATGACAAACAAAATGCTTTCCGCGGTGGCAGCATTGGCAATATGGACCCAGCTACTGCTGGGTCGTCATCAATTGGTATAGGAAATATTCATGGTGCCTCGGGTAAAAGTACTGCATCTCTTGTCGCATTTTCTGGTGGAGGAAGTGCTGCAAAGTATTCGTACACAAGTTCTCAATCCTCTTCCCTTGTACTCAACTTTGAACACACAGAGAAACAGATAAGCAATTCATATGCATCAGGGTATTGGAATATATTTGTAATTAATGTTGAGTCTAATGGTGAGTGGTATGACGAGTGGCAGAATATTATCGATAATTCTCAGGATAACACCCGTGTAGAAGAGCGTGCTGTTGAATTTACTCTCAGTGATAGTTCTATCGGTGATTATTTTGACGTCGAAGTATTACGTGATAAAGTTTATGGGACTCCGGTCTTTAGAACAAAGGCTGGTCGGTCTATGTGTCCACATGAAGCAGGAACTGATCCTCGAGAGCAATTTGATGTTCAATTTCAGCCAGGTCTAAATAACTTAGACTTAACTGGCCCAACGGTTAGCAAAAAAGCTCGCAATGTGGAGCGAGGCAATGGTGCTACAACTGGTGATTGTGCGAGTTTTTATCTCGATTTGATAAATGAGACACCATACGCGGACGATTTGGAGCTGGTCTTAGACTTGATTCCACCTGAAAATCGTAGTAAATATGGGGATTATGATACCACGGGTTTGAGTTTAGAAAGTAAAATTATGACTACCTTTGGTACACAAGATATGCCATTGTTGCTGGATGACCAGAAACGAACTGTGCGATTTGATATTTGCCCAACTGGAGATGAGCGTGACTTCGAAGTTAGAGAAAAAAGATTTAAAGGTAAATGTTCTGATAAAACGAAATTATCTGAGGTTGCATGTACTGGTAATTGGGATCATGACGCCGATGTAAATACAGATGAAGTTCCTAGAGTATGGACAGCATCAATTAAAGATGAAACTGGTGTGGATCATTCAGGGTTTCTGTATTGCAATGTAAAAGTTCGCATATCATCAAAATGTGAAGATCAAATTGGTAATTGGTCTGCTATTCCAAAAGGATATGAATGGGATCAATCTGCAATGGGTACTAACCTTTGCAGCAGTTATAATCCAGTACAAAAAAGAACCTTTCCAAAGAGTGTTGGTTGTTGGAACAAAGAATTAACAAATGTACTTGATGGATCGACAGAAGCAAGAGGATTGGAATTTGCTTCTGAGTTGCCACTTCGACGAGAAGTTTTAATTCCTTGTCTAAGTTTCCATAAAACGAAGAATTTGTGTGAGCAAAATAGATGTGAAGGGATGTAAGTGGGTATGTGGTCCTTTGCTTGATAATACTGCATTAGTAGAAGGGTAATAATGAAAAGTAGTTTTATATATTTTTGAATCAAAATAAATTTTNAGCTACAANTTTTTNACANCTGANTCACATCAAAACCTTTTTGATCGTCGGGTAATCCAGGAATAGGTCCTGATGGGCTCGATGAAGAGTTGGCATTATTTCGAGAACTGGGAAATACCTCATCGATTGCAACACGTAAAAAGTCTTCAGCCATGACATTTCGAAGATCGTCGGCAACGGCAGGAGATGAATTAACTTCAATTAAAGTAACACAAAGATCCGGCGCGGCACTAACCATAAAGTCAAAGCCAAGCAATTGAAAGGGTCTGAAAAATGCATCTTTCGGGGCTTCCATTTTTTTTCGAAGAGCTCGTGCTGTATGTGCTACAAGAGTACGGATTTGTGGATATATACAAGTCCAGAAACCGTACTCTTTGCCATATTTCGATACTAGATACTCATCAAATTCAGAAAACCATAATTCATTCGTAGGTTCAAATTTTCCATACTCAGGGTGTTCCTTCGCAATACAGTGATTGCTCAAATGTACAAATCTATCGTAAAGATTGTCTAAACTAAATGACACTGCAGATGTTCGCAACACACCTTCTCTATATATACAAACTCGGAAGTCACTTGTCAAAAGTACCCATACTCGAATATCAAATTTACGCCCACCAGATACAGTCAAGGGATCTTCCATATATTTCTGAACAATCCATCCTCGACCATTTGGTCTTAAAGATTCTCCTATAGAAATTACTCTAGCAATTTCATCTGTAACAATGATTTTCTGTCCTTGTGATCCATCAGATGGTTTACATATCCAAACATTACGACTACTTTGTGCAAGTGCACTCATACCAGATCTTCTTCTGAAAATGTTATCCTTTTCTATAGCACGGTATGTTTTAATAAATCTATCTACGTTTCGTTTAAGATCACTGTTAGATGCGCCTCGTGATTTGTTTAGATCAAAAATAAAAGTTTTTGGAATCAATGAATTAATATTGATACCATCTCGTTTTGCATACGCTTTTAGGGTTTTTGCCATTAAAGCTTTATCACATATATATTTTAGACAGTTCCATGGCTGAAAATTTAATAACATACACGTTTTACCATGAACAGTATTTGGTATTTGCCCTTGAAACTCGCCTTCACTAGCATCACAAAATGCTTTGATCTCATTTCCAGTCATTGATTTCCATGGGTCATTTGGTCCAGAGAAACAAGATAAAGGCCAAGAATGTTTGTGTGAAAAGACTTCAGATCCTACTGAGATAATTCCGTTGGCGGTAAATCCGTCATCATACTGATCTCCATAGAGAGGAATTCCTTTACCCCCCCATCCTCCAAACACTACATGTATTTTGGAAAAATATTGCAAAAAAAAATATTTAAATTTGTTAGGTACAAAATTTCGTATGAAAAATAAATTCATACAAAAAAAAAAAAAAACATACATGTACATTAGGAGTTAGTTCATTTGAGCGTTGCCATACACCACCACGATTGTTTAAAAGTCGTGACATAACATCTTCATAAAACGAAAGCATACCATGACCCTTCTTATTCGAAGTTGCCCAAAATAAAAGAGTATTTTTGCTGTGATTCGTGACTTGTTTCCTTTTAAATAGTCTAGACATTGTCGTTGATGTAGATGCACCTTTATTGGTTGTAGCTGCGGCTGCAATTTTACTGCGTAGTCTATTAGAATATGAATCTTGCTTCTCTACAACGTCACCACGGCGAAAAAGCAAATTGCTCACTCTAAAACCTTGGTGTGTTCCTCGGAGAACATTTAACATTTCTTTTTTTCGTATTCTCTCCTTATGTGTTAATGGTGCTAATTCCATGACAGTACCTTCTTCGCCTCTCCAATAGATCCTTTGAATTAATAATATAGCACATGAGCGCAATTCGTCTTTGATATCTTCTCTCTGCTCGTTGAATCTTTCATTCCCTTCAACTTGTTTTATTTTATGTAGCTTTAATTGAAGTTTTTGCCACTGCCATGGAAGTTCATCAGTTGGCACACAGAATGGCTCTGCCCCTGCACCATCGCCTTCAAATGCCCAAATGACAACTCCACTAACCCGTGTACGACTACCTTGAAGTTCACTGGTACTATTTAAAACGTCATCACTAGAAAGAAGATCACTATTATAATTATATGTCGCGTAAACACGAACATGCATTCGAATTCCGTCTATAATAATTGACGGTAAGCTTATAATCAATGAAGTGGGGAAACGTGGGGGTCCAACAATCTTGAAGGTGTAAGGTACTCGTCCAGATCTCGACCTAATCAAACGAATTGATGAAAGTAATATTTCTCCACGTTGTGATTTTGTCGCATAAAACCCAGGAGGTGTTCCAGATGAGACAAGTTCTTTTCGGACATCTTTTTCACTTAAATGTGTTTCAATTGAATGTCCAGTAGGATGCCGAGCAAATACCAAATATCCTTCATCTGTCGCCTTTACAGTAACATTCAAAAAAACAGGACCAAAACCAACAAGCTTTCTCCAGCACCATGGTTTAATCTTCAATCCAACTTTTGATTCATTTTTAAACACAGTAACTTGATCTAGCAAAGCTTCAGCTAATAGTGTATTGCTATTACGGTCTGTTTTTTTTAAATGGAAAAAATGAAAGAACTTTTCATAGTCTAATTTAAGTGTTGTATTTTCCCCGATATGAGAAGATCGCGTTGCTTCCAAATAAATCTTTTTCAAACCTTCTATACTTTTTGAGACTTCTGAGCTACTCATGCTCCCTTCAGTATCTTCCGACGACGACCTCGCAGCATCTGCCTCATCTTCCGAAAAATGTTTGATAAAGTTTCTCTTTCTTTTAGAATTAAGTTTGGCTTGAAATTTGCGCTTAGGGGGCGGAGGTGGTACAGTGACAACAACCGACAATTTTTCTGTAGCTTCTGTTTCACTATTAAAATATTCTATATCCCTCTTACCAGCCACAATTCGTGCTACAGATGCATGAGCTTTCGATTGTCTTTTCTTCTCCCGAAGTCTTCTTCTGCGCCGCTTTGCCTGAGCACGAGCATGTACTTCTTTACGATGTCGGATGTTTTTGACGGAGTTATTTGGTAATGCGGATGTTAAATTCTTATTTGTAGTTGCACCAGCACCGTCTTCTGTGGATTCTGGGAAAGTTGTAAACAACTTAGCTCGCGATGTTTTTGAACGTGATAAAGAGTTTAATCTGTTTACATTAAGTCGCCGAGGAATTCTATCTTTTTTTGTACTTGCTGTACTAGGACGATATTGAAATGATGTACTATGGCGACGCTGAAATGATGCAGTACGAGGACGATGTTGAAATGATGCTGTACTAGGACGATGTTGAAATGATTTCCTTAGCCGAAGTTGTGGCGAATCAATACGCCGAATGATTAATCCACTATTTTCATTTAAATTCCTAGATTGTGCCGTACTAGGACGTCTTCGCGAAGATGTAATATGTCGCACTATACTTCTATTCTGAGAATCTTGTTTGGACTTATTTGATTTCAACAATGTAGATGCCACACGATTGCTATCTGTTGATCCTAATGTAGCTTCTTGATTGTCACTACGAGATGCACTTCCTCCAGTACTTCCACTTAAACTAGCCTCTGTACTCGCGCCAACCTCAGACTCAACTCTTTTACTAACAGAGTTTGCTTCATTGCCCTTCCGCCTAGAACTACTACGAGTTTCAAATCTTCCTAAATGTTTTAGAATTGCCTTTTTATTTGTTTCTTCAATATCTTTAGATGTTGTATCCTTAACTTTGATAACATTATGGGGCAGTTCTACTGTTTTCTCTTCGGTATCTTCCTTTATACCAAAACGAGTAGAGCTTGGAGTAATTTTTGTTCTATCTGGTTTGGTGGGTTTAGCTGTAGTTACATTGCGAATTGCATCGCGTTTTGGTGTAGTAGTACTACTTCTATGACTATCTTGTGAAGAATATGGTCTATTTCTATGAGTACTTGTATTGCTAATTGTATCGCGTTTTGGTATAGTGATATTACTATCCGTACGGCTATCTTGTGAAGAAAATGGTCTATTTCTTGGAGTACTTATAGCCCGATTTCTTTGAAGTAATCTATTATTTCGAGAATTCCGAGCTCTAAGATATCGCTCTACAGCACTGTCAGTATCCTTTTCAATAATTCTCCTATTGATCCTTTCAGTATTTTTTGGGGTATCCTTTTCATTGATTTTACTTGTCCTTTCAAGAGCTCTGCGAGTTTTATCGTCATTCTTGTCAATACTCTTTCTGGGTCTACTTTCAGTAGTGAGAGATTTAGTGGTATCAGTATCAGCATGAATAGTTTTACTATATCTTCTGACAGTAGCATCATATGAAATATTGGGTGTATCTTTTGTTACAGCGCTTCTTGTTTCCGTACTTTTTCTGTCTACATTCAATGGTTTATTGAATGTACTTTTTGTAACAACACTTCTTGTTTCAGTACTTTTTCCATCGGTCATCTTCAAGGGTTTATTGGATATACTTTTTGTAACAACACTTCTTGTTTCCGTACTTTTTCTGTCTGCTGCATTCAATGGTTTATTGAATGTACTTTTTGTTACAACACTTCTAGTTTCATATTGATTTATTCGTTTGTTATCAGCGTCTCTACTTTCGGAGTCATCAGTTTCATTAAATGTTTCTTGACGCCCTTTTATTTTACTATCTTTCGTTTTTGATTGTTTAGCACCAAATTCGTTTTTACTATCTTTCGTTTTTGATTGTTTAGCACCAAATTCGTTTTTACTATTTTTCGTTTTTGATTGTTTAGCATCGAATTCGTTTTTATGAGATATTCCGATTTCATCATTTGCCAATTTACCAGTATCTACTTTTGATCGTTTATTCGATGTTTTTGAGGTAGGTTTATAACGCGGAACTGATTTTGGTGGTATCAGACCTCTATTTTTAATTTCTCTACTTTTATTTTGGTTACTTTTGGAAAATACCATTTCATTTTCTGGCACTGGAGATGTATTTTGGAAAAATATTTCAAAAAAAAATCGTTAGGTACGAAATTTCGTATG
>LT636034.1:0-20676 GCA_900128565.1 Stramenopiles sp. TOSAG23-6 | reverse complement strand
TGTTTAATCATATTGGCTTTCTTCGCTGCCGCTCTTCTATCATATGTACTCGCAGACGATGCGCTAGCTTCGAACGCTTCGAACGCAAAAAAAAAGTTGTGAATTAATCAGAAGGAGCAGGTTTGCGTGCAAAAATGAGTCGAGTCAGTGAGTCAGTGACACTCTCTGTTTAACCAAAGCAGTAAGCCAAGTCTTCCAATAACAAATTGCATTCCCATTCAAATGGAAGCAGAAATATTCAGGCAGCTAAATGGAGGTGCTCGCTTCGATCGTAAGAAGTGTGGAGAGCACATGGCTCTCTTTGAAAAGGGAAAGCGTCGTGATGCGACTTTGAGTAGAAAACTTGCGCAGTCGACTGCTCCACCATCTCTCGACTTTTTCGGTTCATTTTCTCAGACCAAGCCAAAGAAACAGAAACGTAAGCGAGCTACTATTGCTGCTACTTTGAAATCCGAAAGCAGTGTTAAAAAACTGAAGCCTGGCATAATATCTGAAGCAAGGTTAGATGATAAAGATGATGACGTACAAACTGGGGAAGAAAGTTCTGATGGTGAAGAACAGCTAACAGTTTTTTCTAATGTAGACAGTACTGTGAAGTTGGTTTCTGATTCGGACATTGAAAAATCCGCAGAAGATAAAGCCAAAGCTGAGTTAAAAGCTTTTCGAAAGCGCTTATCTATTAAAATATCTGGTTCAGATCCTCCTCCACCATTGGAATCCTTTCATGATATTGAACTTGAAGAGAATCCTCATTTTCGAAATATTCTTTTAGAAAACATTGAGCGGAGTAAGTATATAGACCCTACTCCAGTACAAATGCAAGCGCTCCCTATCTTGTTTGCAGGTAGAGATATTCTCGCTGCAGCACCAACAGGTTCCGGTAAGACTGCTGCATTTGCGATTCCAATGCTAAAGAAAATCTGTTGTAAACGAGAAGAGGGGTCAAAAAGTCCTCGAGGATTAGTTTTAGCACCAACACGTGAATTAGCCGCACAAATTGTCCGTGAATTTGAGCGTTTATCAAAAGGTAAGAAATTCCGTATACAACTGCTTACAAAGAGTACAGCGGTGTCTATAGCATCAAGTAGTAATATTGATATTATCGTAAGTACGCCAATGCAAGTTTTACAAATAACGAAAGGCGCTGGCGAAACTCCTGGAGCATGGGTAAGCAAACCTCTTTCGCTTTCGTCTATTGAGATGGTAGTACTTGATGAGGCTGATAAGTTACTAGAAATGGATGGCGGGTTTCTTCAACAAATTGATTCTGTTCTCAGTCTTTGTAATAACAGCAAAATCCAGCGCGCGATGTTTTCTGCAACACTTCCTCAAAATGTAGAGGAGTTAGCTCAATCAGTTCTCAGAGAGCCAATACGTTTAGTGATTGGCACACGAAATGCTGGTGCAAGCACAATTGACCAAGAACTCTTATTTGTTGGTATGGAACAAGGCAAGCTTCTAGCTATACGACAACTTGTTCAAAAAGGTTTCAAACCACCGGCAATTATATTTGTACAATCTAAAGATAGGGCTCAGGAGCTTTTTCGAGAATTAGTATATGATGGTATCAATGTGGATGTGATTCATAGTGATCGATCTAAAGCCCAACGTGATCAAATCATTACACGTTTTCGTACTGGGGCTATATGGGTTCTGATTGCGACTGATCTTATGTGTAGAGGAGTAGACTTTAAAGGTGTTCAAACTGTAATTAACTTTGATTTCCCTCAGAGTGGTGTCAGTTATGTTCATAGAATTGGTCGTACAGGACGTGCCGGGCGTCGAGGTAGAGCTGTGACATTTTTCACCGAATCAGACATTTCACGATTACGAACAATAGCCAATATCATGAAGCTTAGTGGTTGTAATGTACCTTCATGGATGCTTCAGATTAAGAAACAGAATTCTGGTGATCGAAGGAAACAAAAGACTAGTGCAATAAATCGGCATAGTATTTCAACTGCGAGTACATATGATAGAAGAGCGGCAGCGAAGAAAGCCAATATGATTAAACAATCAAAAGAAAAAAGAGATCGAGAACGGCGAACAGGGATAAAAGCAAGAGGTCGTGGTCCAAAAAGGAAAAAATCTTCTAACTCTGTTAATACTGGAGAATGGCAAGATGCAAGTGCTTTTAATAGTTAGATACATCTAAAATATGTTTTACAAATAATTGAGTTTCTAATAATATTAAAAATACATATCTAAATAGTAATAATAAATATGAATTTCCATTTTAGTATTTTTTATTATCATGAGTTTCAACGTCGCTTTAGGTATATTAATGAAAGTGCAAAAAAATATACTATGATTTTATATTTTTCTGTTGAAATTTATGAAAATTCTCATTTTCTGTTGAAAATTTCATGAATTTTCAAGCCAAGTTAGAGCCTTCTTTTTTTTTTACAGCGAGATCCGGACAGGTTTGTCCCTCCAAGGGAGTTCAAATTTTTTTTTTTTGTGTCGCGCTTCGGTTCGCATGCCATCCATGACACGACACTCTCTCTCGCGACACCGCGCGAGTAGTTCGGACCGAAGCGTAAATACCTTACACTCCTTCTTTACGCACCTCCCTCTTATGCGATAATGCCCCGACCTGGGTATATTCATGATGAGGCGCAGAGTATGCCCCCACCTGGTTATCAGGGTCCACCTCCAGGATTACCTCCACAAGGTTTTCAGGGTGCTCCTTTCCAGAGTGCTCCACCTCCAGGATCGGGTGCTCCTCCTGGTTATTATTTCGGTGCTCCTCCTGGACTGCCGCCGAACGCACATCCTTCCATGGCTGGTGGCATGCCCCCACCTGGTTATCAAGGTTTTCCCCCGCCAGGATTACCCCAACAACAATACTCTTCCCACCAGCCCTCGTTTCCAAACGCAGTAGAAGTTCATCCTGGGCAACCGGGAATTTACTCTCAAGGACAAGTTCCTCCTCCACCACGCGAACCACCTACTCCCGAGGAACTTGAGGAACGCAAAAGAAAGAAGTTAATCGAAAAGGCTAGGAAATGGCAAAAGATGCACACGCGTCGTTTTTCGAAAAAGAGAAAGCATGGTTATGTCGAAATGGATAAAAGTGACATGCCCCCGGAGCACGTGCGTAAAGTTGTGAAAGACCACGGAGATATGATGTCGAAAAAGTATATCACAGATAAACGTGTATATCTTGGTGCTCTAAAATACGTTCCACATTCAGTATATAAACTCTTGGAAAATATGCCGATGCCGTGGGAACAAGTTAAAAACGTCAAGGTACTGTATCACGTAACAGGTGCAATCACTTTTGTAAACGAAGTCCCTTGGGTCATTGAGCCTGTGTATAAAGCCCAGTGGGGTACTATGTGGATCATGATGCGACGTGAAAAACGCGACCGTCGTAATTTCAAACGTATGCGTTTTCCTCCATTTGACGATGAAGAACCAGCGCTCGACTATGGTGATAATCTTTTAGATGTGGAACCATTGGCAGCAATAGAAATGGAACTGGATGAGGAAGACGATGCTCCTGTCATTGATTGGTTGTACGATCGCAGCCCTCTTAAACATTCTGAGTACGTGCTTGGTCCTTCTTACAGAAAATGGAGAATGCCTGTCAGTATTATGAGTAATCTCTATCGCTTAGCTGGCCAGTTGTTATCCGATCTATCTGATAAGAATTATTATTACCTTTTCGATTTAAAATCTTTTTTTACTGCAAAAGCATTGAATTTAGCCATTCCAGGTGGGCCTAAATTTGAGCCCTTGCATAAAGACGCAGCCATAGATGAAGAAGATTGGAATGAATTTAATGACATCAACAAAGTGATCATTCGATCGCAAATTCGCACAGAATATCGCATTGCTATGCCATATCTTTACAATAGCCGTCCCCGATCTGTAGCTATCCCATTTTATCATCATGTGCCATCTTGCTTTATAAAACCTGAGGATCCCGACTTGCCAGCATTTTATTATGATCCAGTGGTGAATCCATTATCGTCTTTTCGTACTCAAGTTGTTCAAAATGAAAAATCGAAGGAAATCGAAGAAGAACGGAATCGTCTTGCTGATCAAATAGACGGTGGAGAAGATTTTTGTTTGCCAGTTGGAATGAAACCTATCTTACAAAACACTCCGATAAGTACTACTAATACTGCTGAAGGAATTGCTTTATTACATGCTCCAAGACCTTTTAACATGCGGAGTGGTTTTACACGTCGTTGTATTGATGTGCCATTAGTTAAGCAATGGTATACAGAGCATGTTTCTCGAGACCAGCCAGTCAAAGTTCGTGTTTCATACCAAAAGTTGCTTAAGTCATGGGTGCAGAATGAATTGCACAAACGTCCTCCAAGAGCTTTGAATAAAAAATATCTGTTTAAAGCGCTCAGACAAACAAAGTTTTTTCAAAGTACAGAATTAGATTGGGTAGAAGCTGGTTTACAAGTTGTTCGTCAAGGATATAACATGTTAAATTTACTGATTCATAGAAAGCAATTATTGTACCTCCATCTTGATTACAATTTTAATCTAAAACCTGTCAAAACTTTGACTACAAAAGAAAGGAAAAAATCTCGATTTGGTAATGCGTTTCATTTAACCAGAGAAATATTACGTCTTACAAAACTTGTTGTTGATACACATGTTCAATATCGTTTAGGTAATGTTGATGCATATCAACTCGCAGATGGTTTGCAGTATATATTCTCTCATGTCGGACAACTTACAGGTATGTATCGGTATAAATATAAGCTAATGAAACAAATACGGATGTGTAAAGATCTGAAACATTTGATATATTATCGTTTCAATACTGGTCCTGTTGGTAAAGGTCCAGGTGTTGGCTTCTGGGTATCGACATGGAGAGTTTGGCTCTTCTTCCTTCGAGGTATTATACCGCTACTTGAAAGATGGCTCGGAAATCTTCTTGCACGTCAATTTGAAGGACGTCATTCAAAAGGAATTGCTAAAACTGTAACAAAACAACGTGTAGAATCTCATTTCGACCTTGAACTTCGTGCTGCAGTTATGCATGATATTATCGATATGATGCCTGAAGGAGTCAAAGCTAATAAAAGTCGTACTATTTTGCAGCATTTATCAGAAGCTTGGCGATGTTGGAAAGCTAATATTCCATGGAAAGTCCCTGGTTTACCAGCACCTATTGAAAACATGATTCTTCGATATGTCAAGAGTAAAGCAGATTGGTGGACGAATATTGCTCATTACAATCGTGAACGTGTTCGTAGAGGCGCAACTTGTAATAAAACTGTTACGAGGAAAAATCTAGGTCGACTTACTCGTCTTTTCTTGAAAGCTGAACAAGAGCGACAACATAATTACCTTAAAGATGGTCCATATGTTTCCTCTGAAGAAGCTGTTGCTATATATACTACAACGGTACATTGGTTAGAATCAAGAAAATTTGCTCCTATTCCATTCCCTCCTTTGTCTTACAAGCACGATACGAAACTACTTATTTTATCTCTTGAAAGATTGAAAGAAATATATACGACAAAACATCGTCTATCAAGTGGTGAACGTGAAGAATTAGGTCTAGTTGAGTTGGCGTATGATAATCCTCATGAAGCTTTGGCGCGTATCAAAAGACATATGCTAGTGCAACGTGCATTTAAAGAAGTAGGTATGACATTTTTAGATTTATATACTCATTTAATTCCGGTATATGAAGTCGAGCCTTTAGAGAAGATAACTGATCAATACCTCGACCAATACATTTGGTATGAAGCTGATAAAAGAAGATTATTTCCAAATTGGGTCAAGCCTGCTGATTCAGAACCACCTCCATTACTTGTTTACAAATGGTGTCAGGGAATGAATAATTTACATGACGTCTGGGAGACAAAGAATGGCGAATGTCTAGTTATGGTTCAATCAAAATTTGAAAAAGTCTACGAGAAAATCGATTTGACTTTATTAAACCGACTTTTGCGTTTAATTGTTGATCATAATATCGCTGATTATATGACTGCTAAAAATAATGTTGTGTTAAGTTTCAAGGATATGATGCATACTAACAGTTACGGTCTCATTAGAGGAATTCAATTCGCATCCTTTATATTTCAATATTATGGTCTCGTGCTTGATCTTCTGTCGCTAGGTCTAACTCGTGCATCTGAGCTTGCAGGTCCTCCTCAGCGTCCGAATGAATTTCTCACTTTTGATTCGTTGGAAACAGAAGTCCGTCATCCTATTCGAATGTATGCTAGATATATTGATAAAGTCTTTATGTTGTTGAAATTCTCTTCTGATCAGAGTAAAGATCTTATTCAAAGATATCTCACTGAAAATCCGGATCCAAATAATGAAAATATTGTTGGGTATAATAACAAAAAATGTTGGCCTCGTGATGCTCGAATGCGTTTAATGAAACATGATGTTAATTTAGGAAGGGCAACATTTTGGGATCTGAATAATAGATTACCGCGTTCAGTGACAACTTTAGAATGGGAACATTCATTCGTATCAGTCTATAGTCGTGATAATCCTAATGTATTATTTAATATGTGTGGATTTGAAGTACGCATTCTTCCAAAGTGCCGCATGGCAAATATGTCGGATTTTGTCAATAAAGATGGCGTGTGGAATCTACAAAATGAAGAAACAAAAGAAAGGACTGCACAAGCGTATTTGCGTGTAGACGCAGAAGGTTGTCTTGAATTTGAAAATCGTGTTCGAAATATACTTATGACAGCTGGTCAAGCGACTTTCACTAAAATTGCAAATAAGTGGAATACAGCATGTATTAGTCTCATGGTATATTATCGTGAAGCTGTAGTACATACACAAGAACTTCTTGATATTCTTGTAAAATGTGAAAATAAGATGCAAACACGGATTAAAGTTGGTTTAAATTCAAAAATGCCTAGTCGTTTCCCTCCTGTAGTCTTCTACACCCCAAAAGAATTGGGTGGTCTAGGAATGCTTTCAATGGGTCATGTTTTGATTCCACAATCTGATTTACGGTACTCCAAGCAAACTGATGCAGGTGTTACTCATTTTAGGTCTGGTATGTCTCATGAGGAAGATCAACTTATCCCTAATTTATATCGTTACATCCAACCATGGGAAGCTGAATTTATTGATAGTCAACGTGTTTGGGCTGAATATGCTCTCAAACGTCAAGAGGCTAATGCTCAAAATCGAAGGTTAACGTTAGAAGATCTTGAAGACTCTTGGGATCGTGGTGTGCCTCGTATAAATACATTGTTTCAAAAAGATCGGCATACTCTTGCATACGATAAAGGTTGGCGCGTACGTAAACATTTTCGTCAGTATATTCAATATAGAACTGACCCGTTTTGGTGGACTCATCAACGTCACGATGGTAAATTATGGAATTTAAATAATTATCGTACGGATATGATCCAAGCTTTGGGCGGCGTTGAAGGTATTTTAGAACACACGCTCTTCAAGGGAACTTATTTTCCAACTTGGGAAGGATTGTTTTGGGAAAAAGCATCTGGTTTTGAAGAATCTATGAGATTTAAAAAATTGACAAATGCGCAGCGTTCAGGTTTGAATCAGATTCCGAATCGACGTTTTACTTTATGGTGGTCTCCAACAATTAATCGTGCAAATGTATATGTTGGTTTTCAAGTACAATTGGATTTGACTGGTATTTTCATGCATGGTAAAATTCCTACTTTGAAAATTTCTCTTATTCAGATATTTCGTGCCCATTTGTGGCAAAAAATTCATGAAAGTATTGTGATGGATATATGCCAAGTATTTGATCAAGAACTGGATGCATTAGAAATCGAAAACGTACAGAAAGAAACGATTCATCCTCGTAAAAGTTACAAAATGAATACCTCTTGTGCTGATATTTTATTATTTGCGGCTTACAAATGGCAAGTAGCGAAGCCGGCATTATTACATGACCCAAAAGATAATTATGATGATACAACTACCACGAAATATTGGTTAGATATCCAATGTAGATGGGGTGATTATGACTCTCATGATATTGAACGGTATAGTCGTGCAAAGTTTTTGGATTATACAACTGATAATATGTCTATATATCCGTCTCCTACTGGTGTAATTCTTGCAGTTGATCTTGCATATAATCTCTATTCAGGCTTCGGAAATTGGTTCCCGGGTTGCAAGCCTTTGGTACAGCAAGCCATGGCGAAAATAGTGAAGTCTAATCCAGCACTGTATGTATTGAGAGAACGTATTCGAAAAGGTCTTCAGTTGTATTCTTCAGAGCCTACAGAACCGTATTTGTCATCACAGAATTATGGTGAATTATTTTCCAACCAAATAATTTGGTTTGTTGACGATACAAACGTATATCGTGTCACAATACATAAGACATTTGATGGTAATTTGACAACAAGACCTATAAATGGTGCAATATTCATCTTCAATCCAAGAACAGGACAGTTGTTTTTGAAAATTATTCATACTTCGGTATGGGCAGGCCAGAAACGTTTATCACAGTTGGCAAAATGGAAAACGGCAGAAGAAGTTGCTGCTCTGATTCGTTCTCTCCCTGTTGAAGAACAACCAAAGCAAATTATTGTTACTCGGCCATTTCTCTTGGATCCGATGGAGNTNCATTNATNGATTTTNCNAATATTGTGATTAAAGGTTGTGATTTGCAATTGCCATTTATGGCGTGCTTGAAGGTAGAAAAGTTTGGCGATTTAATTCTTAAAGCAACTGAACCTCAAATGCTTTTATTCAACATTTATGATGATTGGCTCAAAACAATTTCATCATATACTGCGTTTTCTCGACTCATTCTTATTCTGAGAGCTCTACATGTAAGTCACGATAAAGCTAAGATTGTGTTGAGACCAGACACTACTACTGTTACTGCTGGTCATCATATCTGGCCTACCCTCACTGATGAAGAATGGATTAAAGTTGAGGTTTCATTGAAAGATTTGATCCTTGAAGACTTTGGTAAGAAAAACAATGTCAGTATTCAAAGTCTTACTCAATCAGAAATAAGAGATATTATTTTAGGAATGGAAATTGCTGCACCAAGTTTACAGCGTCAACAAATTGCTGATATAGAGAAACAAGCGCGCGAAGCTTCACAATTGACAGCAACGACAACACGAACTGTGAACAAACATGGTGATGAAATGATTGTTACAAATACGTCACAATATGAACAAGATACTTTTGCTAGTAAAACAGATTGGAGAATGCGTGCAATTTCTGCAACAAATTTACCTCTGCGATGCAAAAATATATTTGTTGGCAATGGCGATGAGGATGGTGCTACAGGTTTTACGTATGTAATGCCGAAGAACATACTGAAACAATTCATCTGCATTTCAGATTTACGTACAATTGTTGGTGGTTACATTTATGGTATTTCTCCAGCAGAAAATCCATCTGTAAAAGAAATTCGTCTTATCGTCATGGTTCCACAAATTGGTACTCATAGAGGCGTGACATTTCCTACTAAATTACCTGAGCATGATTTTATTGAAGGTCTTGAACCACTTGGATGGATTCACACTCAACCGGCGGAACTAAATGGATTATCACCATACGACGTAACAATGCATGCGAAAGTTATGGCAGATAATACATCCTGGGATGGTGAAACAACTGTTGTATTACCGATCTCATTTACTCCAGGAAGTTGCTCTCTTTCATGCTACAAGCTCACGCCTGAGGGTTTCGATTGGGGCAGACAAAATGATGATAAAACTCCAAGTCCCGTTGGGTTTTCACCCTCGCATTATGAACAAACTCAGTTACTTTTATCGGATCGTTTCTTTGGAAGTTTCTTAGTGCCACAGGATAACATTTGGAATTATAATTTCCAGGGAATAAAGCATTCTAAAGGGATGCATTACGACTTATGTCTGGCTAATCCGAAAACATTTTATGATGAAATACACAGAAAACAACATTTCTTGAATTTCTCTGAGGTTGAAGGTGCTGGAGCTGTGACAATTGATCGCGATGATTTGTTCTCGTAAAAATAGTTTATAAAGTACACATGATTTGGAATTTAGAATTTATTTCTTTTAATAAATTATCTAGCAAATATATCTTCTTCACTTGATTCTCCACTTATACTTGTGCGTGATCCAACTGTTTCAAAAAGTTCATCATCATTTAGACAGTCGCTATCGCTGATACCTTCCTCTGGTAAATCTATTTTTGTATCAGCTTCTACTGGAAGTTCATTTACTGTAGTTTTCTCAGATACGTCTATTTTTGTATCAGCTTCTACTGGAAGTTCATTTACTGTAGTTTTCTCTGGTACATCTATTTTTGTATCAGCTTCTACTGAAAGTTCATTTACTGTAGTTTTCTCAGGTACGTCTATTTTTGTATCAGCTTCTACTGGAAGTTCATTTACTGTATTTTTCTCTGGTACATCTATTTTTGTATCAGCTTCTACTGGAAGTTCATTTACTGTATTTTTCTCAGGTACATCTATTTTTGTATCAGCTTCTACTGCATTTGCCTTAGCTTCGGTATCAGCTACGTTTATATGATCATTCAAAGTTTTTTCCTCGGTTAGATTTGTTAGGGTCGTGTTTTCACCTAATTTCCAGGACTCTTGCTGAAAATTTTGTTTTCGCCTCTGCGCCCTCGATGTCATTTGGTTTTTGTTCCATCGATCCTTCGCTCTTGGCGAACCACTTTGCATAACAGCTTGCTGAAGTATACGTAAAAATCTTTTCAATTGAACTATTTCATCGAGTTCTTCCAGCTCTGCTAATTCTTCAGCCGCATTTTTCTTTTCAGTCATTACATTAGACAAGGACTGTTTTAATTTCGTGAGTGTACTTTCAGTATTTCCTTCTTCAACTTTAAGTCCTTCAATGTCTCTTTGTAATTTAAAATCTCTCCTATTCTCGGCTATGTTTACTTTCGCAGCAGCTTTTCTCAGTTCTAAAATATTTGCTGCTACTTTATCAATTTCGGTTTGTTCCTGAACAAGTAGTGGATCGATACCTTTTGGAGGCCATACCAAATCAGATGTATTGATACCGTTTTTGATTTTGAATTCATACATTCTTCGCGCTGCTGTCCACTTCTTTCGAACTTGTGCGCATGCAATGTCATATTCCAATTTTTTTTGCATTTCTTTCATTTCTTTTACATCCTGGTGAGATTTCCGCAGACCTGCTAATGTATTGTCAAAGTTCTCGATACCCTTTTGTAGCTTATCACGTTGATATGCAAGTTTTATCTTCAAAGACACTATTTGTGTTGTATTTGGTGTCGTTTTGGAAAGCCGTTTCTCACCTAATTGGCTAGTTTTACTTTGTGTGCTCGAAGAACGAACAACTTTTGCAAACTTTTCACCCATTATTGCTTTTGCACGTAGTCGCCTAGAGTGTTTCTTGACACTTCCAATACGAGTGGTCAAATGTTTAATTTCTGTTTTAAGCTTCGTTCGAAGAACTTTTAGCCGCATTAATTCAGATTCAAACCCTGCCCTTTCAATTTCCGTTGACGTCATTTCACTTTGGTTTTCATTTTGGTTATTACCCTTTGGAGACTTTCGAAGTTTTGATGTTTTTTTCTTGTTGTTCTTTCTTGTCCCTGGGATTGGACGTGCTATTTTCTTCAGTCGTTTTCTTTGTTGTCTATTTTCTTGTTTAATCTTTGCATTTTTCATATTTCGGAGCTTAGCATGATGTAGCTCTACTTTGGCTTTGTTTTCATCAGCCTGAGGATTCCCATTTACATTTGAGTCTGTTTTACTGGATGCCCATGAAGGATCCTTTTGTCTTTGTTCGGCTCTTTCATTTTCTCTTTTGATACGTCTCGACTCTCTTCTCCTTCTTGATATCCCAGGGCCTCGAACTTCCACGGGATACATTCGTCTAGATCGCCCAGATGGTTTCCCATCGGCTGTATATTCAGCAACTAAAGCACCAGTTACCCGACCCTGTTGTTTTCTCCGTTGATTTCTTTTCTTTATCGTTTTCTTGTCATCTTTCTTATCGACTTGTATGTCAGCTTTAGCAACTTCTTTTTGAGGCAGAATACCTGCTCGAGCCTTTTTGATTCCATCTGAGAGAGGAATGACTTTAGCCGATTGCTTTACACGTTTTTTCGTTATAGCCATTTGCTTTTCAATATCAATTTCAGCTATAGGTGTATTCATCGAATCAACAAGAAGTACATGTTCATCACTCCGCAAAGTATCTCCGGTATCGATTGAAACATCAACACTTTTATGTTTTGTTTCATCTGTACTGGTCTTCGACATTCTGTTATAATGAAAACCAGTTTGGTTTAATGCAGCTGCAGCACGAGCAGCGAGTTGTTCATTACCCACACTAGCACCTAATCGTAAAGTTAATTCAATTTCGCCAATATTGTCATGGTCACTAGTTGTTACACTCTTCCGTGGGCTAGATTTATAACGGTTCTGATTCAGCGGAAACCAACCGTGTAATAAACCTGGTGTCGACAAAGACGGCGATAATAGGGATATTAATGGTATATGAACCTGACCAATAAATTCGTTATATTTTCCATTCTTATTATCATATAAAGAAAATAACAATTCTCCCAATTTTGGAATATCTTGTGAGCTTGAAGGTTTGGCTCTCTTTGCTGAGTAATTAAAAGTGCCGTCTTTCCACGTTGGATTTCCTCGTATACAATCTCTTATAATTTCTGTACGATGAACTTCCCGTTTTGGTCTAAACATGACACTATTTTTAGGAGAACAATTACGCATGTTGTTATTGGGATCCTTATTTGAAAGTTGAGGTACTGCTTCAACAAAAGAAATAATGATAAATGCATTTATCGCTCCATCTAAAGCGAGCAAATTTCTCGCTCGATGAAGAGTTCCACGGACTACTACATCTTCGTCATCTTTAGGCACAAGACAAGATCGCGCAACTGAATCTGCAACATCATTTACTACGCGATTAATGTGCTCTTGTAAATTGTCTTGAAATTTGATTCGTGATATTGGGTCATATTCTTTTTGCTCTGTACTACGACTCGAATCTAGCAAGTCGTCCCGTTGTATTTCTGTTTTTTCTTCTTCTTTTATGTCGTCTTTTTTCAAGTAAGTTTTTTCAAAATATAAAAGATCATCTTCCTGTGCTTTCTGCTCATCTTCCCAATCTTCTAAGCTCTTGGTAGCCATACTAATGAATGTATCAATATATAGGTATCTTATTTGATAAGATATATTACCACTTCACTAGCTGGAGAGTGCTCGACGGTTAAAATAGAATATTCAAACGGCTGATTCGTTCGCGACACGACCACACACTGAATTTTTTTTTAATTTTAAAGTAGCAAAATTAACGAACTCTGGCCACCCACCACATACGACACCACTAAGTTTATTGAGTCTTGACACAAAAATGGGAAAATCATCCACAATTGCGTTCATCGCGCTAGCTTTGGCAACAACAACGCTAAGCGCAACTAATCTACGTAATGGACAAAATGACGGAGTTTTAGTCGAACCTGCTCCAGAACCAGAAACTATTGATGTAAGGTCAAAGTTAAGTGACGCTGAGTTGAAGCAACTAGAATCTGAGTTTATGATGAGACCTTTCGAAGAAAAAATGACCAGAAAGCAGATGAAAGAATTCCATAAAGGATTGAATGAAGAGAGGCAAGTTTATGAAACGAAGCTTCTAGAAGAAATTGAGAACGAAGCGAAGGCCGTGGAAGAGAGTTTAAAAGATTCTCTCGCTTCTATGTGTCCAGACAGTGATAAAATTGACGATCTGATTCACAACGCTTTCCACCAAAAATTTCAAGATAGATTCCCGTCTTGGAGATATTCCACGGATGATATTACAAATCCTGAAAATGAAAAATATATTAAGGATGAAAAACTTATTTATGAAAAAAGGGTTGAAAGATGGGTGTGGGATCCAAAATACGACTCACTGGACAACCCAAGGAACAATCGATATGCACGACCGGAGTACTACAAACTGAATGATAATGACGCTAAGCATGTTTGGGACAAAACAGCCAAAATATGGAAAATTCCTGAACTAGAAGATGACGTTTCCTCAACAATCTCTGAAGAAGANGAAGAAGATGAACTCACTTTGGAAGACATAGACGATGGTCCTTGGCTTTGGAACTTCCTTGACCCAATAAGAGATCCAGAGGATGAGATGTACAAAAAAGACGTTTCTTACGAATGGGATGAAAAGTATCAAGAGTGGAAATATATACCGGATCCTTACTCTCTTACTACAGAAGGCAAATTCAAAGACATTATTGATCATGGATTTCACATTACCTATACAAAAAATAGTGATGGATTTATTGAGCACCCACCTGTTGAGCAGTTGAAGACCATTGAAGAGTACACGAAGGATTATCGTTATAATTTAAGACAGTATTCATATGACGCATTTGGTGTTTTTCTCCCTCAAGAAGTGAAGAAATTTCTTGAATATCTTGAACAAGTGAAAGGTACTGAGTTTGCTAAAGTGACTGCTTGGCAGTTAAAAAAGGGTGGTAAAGGAGATCCTGTGCTCAATGTTAATTCTGGATTTATTTGGAAAAAAAACAAGGCTGGACCCACTACTGGTGATAAAAGTGTGGGAAAAACTCCTACCGTAGAGAAAATTTAAGTGACATGAGCAATTTTGCTGACTTTATTTTGTTGTTGAAATAAACATAAGTCATAAATCAAATGAAATGCACCAAATTTTGCTTTAGATTTTATTTCGAGTGCGATCTCGATCTCGATTGAATTTCGAATTTTTCGAATGTCCACATGTGGCCAACATAAAAAATCATGGCCGGCGCGCTGGTCACGTGCTACAACAAGTCAGTATCCTTACGGTACCCGTAACATTTACCAAAGCCAAAGAAGTAAATCATTGAAATATTTCTGATTAATTGAATCGATTTAGTTTGAAGAATGTTATGTTTCTATCATCCGCAATTCATTATCTTAATTCTATTAATTGTCTTTTCAATATGTAGTTCTGGAACTTCTGTCGGTAAAGTCAGTGCAGTTACAGCGAACAGTCAAATGCAAGAAAAATCCACCTCGTTAAGGGATCCACGTGTAACGCAGCCCCTTATAACTAGAGCAGTTATGGACAATTCAGGTGATGTAGAGAATCCAGTGGAAGCTGTTGTTATTTCAAAGAATATTTCCCGCACGGGGCGTATTTACCCTGAAGCTGAAGAAAAAACGATAGAAGATCTTGAAAAATTCGAGGACGTGATGCCGGATGAGTATATCGATTTTATTACTGGTGATGCATTAGTTGATCCTGTTTCCATCGGCACGAGGACAACCGGAGAGAGTCTCACACAAGCTTATAACCGAAGCACTCTTATGCGACTCATTGAAGAAAATGTAAATGACGGTGTTTACCTTGTTCGTTTATTTTGTGCAAATGAAGATCCCAAAAAAGCATCGGGTGTGCATCCCCTCCTGCGCAATGTCGTTTTTACCGTACGTGAGATTGTTTCTCTTCCTGAGCTGAAAAAAAATGTAAACAAATACTTTAATGATCATAATAAAACTAATCTATTTGAGATTGCAGTAAAAAGGGAAGGAATAAAATCTCTCGTTGGTATAAAAAATATAAATGACAAGTACAATAGTGTAGAAGTGGGTTATATCGCGAAAGCACATGAAACTAGATTAAAACTTGGATATGGTCAAGGGTTGGATGAAAATTCACGTGATAGAGATCGGAGATTGGTTTATGAGAAAGAAATGCGCTACCGTCGTTCACAACGATTTATTGTCAACTTGATGTGCTGTATTTTCTTCGTTCAGGCAAGTGTAATGATTTCCATATTTATGATCATCAACTGAAAAGATGGATAGAATATGAATACAATGAATACAGCCAAACTTATCGTATACATTCTAATACATTATTTTAACTAATGAATACAGTAGGTACAACTTTTCAGTCAACGTTTTTCGAATTTTTGAAAAAGAAGAAAGAAGCAAAACAAAGAAAAAAAAAGAAAGAATTCGTTTTCTTGCTTAAGGTGATTTTTAATTTTTTTAAGTGATTGTATACACAATGAAATTATTTATTTACATTTTAAAGAAGATTATTTTCTATAGGGCAACTTATTAGTTGGAGGATATCCCCATTTCTCTTCTTTGAGTATTTTAATTTGATCCTCGTATTGTTCAAATGCTTTTTGATTTTCTTTATATTCCAAGGCAGATTGATCTTGCATGCGAATGACAAGATTTTCATATCTGCGCAATGAAGCTGCGGTTTTAAATCGATCTGATGCAAATTTCATGTCCTCCTCAGAAATATGTATATTTTCGTCATCCAAGGCAACATCGGCAATATCAGCTGCTAAATGTAAACGAACTCTTTCTTCTATAATATCAGCAAGTACTACTTGGAGCACAGCCTCGTCTATTTGCATGTTAGATAGAGCCGTCTGGACTTTATGTAGTAAGTATTGTGAAAAAAACATTTTGGTTTAAAAGATTTGTTAGGTACACAACTTTCAGCGTAAAAAAATATATGTAAAAAATCAATTTTGAAAACGTACAAGAGAAGCGAATGTTTGTTGAGAGAATCTTCCACCCATGTATCAACTTGCTCTACTGGTAATTGAAGTAAATGATCAGCTGATGATTCAAACTTGTTACCTTTATTTTCCGTATTGTGTAATAATTGGTGTTGTAATTGTGAATTACCAAACATTATTGCAGAAATCATTGCAATGATTGCTCCACATAAATCCTCAATACGATTCTCAGCAGTCTCTAATTTACATTGTATCGAATCAATGTCTGAATTTTGAAAATCTTTATTTTCAGATTTATTTTCAGATTTATTTTCAGATTTATTTTCAGATTTATTTTCAGTTTTTTTATTTTGTACATTTTTCTTATACTTACGAGATTTACATATATTTGTTTTCGTATGAGTTTTTTTTAATTCCACCACTTTATTCTCGGCAGTTTTTCTCTTACTCTCAGATAATTTTAAACGTTTTGAAATGCATTGCATTTTTAGTCTGATTTTTTCAATACGATTATTTAATTCTTTACATTCTTTTTCATATACATCAACCTTTGCAATGTCGTCTAACTGTTTCTCAAGTTGTTTTTTCAACCTTTGAGCCTTTATTTTGGATCTACTCGAAGTGTGTTGTAACGCCTTTATTTTGTCTGTGAGTTTCACAACAGTCGCTTCAGCAGCTTCAGCCCTTTGTACTGATTGTTTTTCGTGATGTTTCATTTCAATAATTCGACTATTTCTACGGTCTTTTTCAGTTTTGGATAATTTGAGTGATAATTCAGCACGCATCGCTCTTTCTATAGCTTCATCTCTTTGAGCGATTGCATTGTTTGCTTTACTTTTCGCTTCTTGTATGATTAATTGTTTACGTTTTAAAGACTCAAATGTATTTTGAAAAAATATTGTTTTTAATAAATAAATTTGTTAGGCACAAAATTTTGATAGTTAAACAATTGTAGGTAAAAATTCATTTCTGAAAATGTACGTGCCTCCTTGCGCTGGGCATTTCTTTCTCGTAAAGCAACGCGCAATTCTTCAAGCTCTGCTTTAACAGCTCGGTTAGCAAACATTTTTGCACTTTTTTCTGTTGATGATAGCTTCGTCTCAAACTCTATTGTTTTTTTTTTTAATTGTTTTTCTATTTTTTGTTTCTGGTGTTGTATTTTTTGAAATTCTACGTACGCATTTTTCATTCGCTCAAATTCTACATTTGAATGTCGAAGCGCTTGAATGACAATCTTTATCATACGTTGCTGCTTCAATGTAAATGATGGATCTATAATAATTGATTTCTGTGAATTATTCAAGTATACATTTTCTTTTTTTTTAAGATCACTCATTATTAGTGATGATGAACTAAAAGCATCACCAGAAATATTTTCACTATCTGATCTATCGGATATCTCAATAGATTCATCCAAAATGTTTGATGTTTGAACATGAAATGTGGAGATTTCTTGAAGTGCTTGATCAACAAGTGTTGAGGCATGTATTGTGNAAAANATNTNTCAAAAAAATGTTAGGTACAAAATTTCGTATGAAAAAAAAATAATTCTGAAATTCATCATGAAAACGTACATTTCCTTTAAGACTAATAACTTCACGTTTGTCATGAATTTTTGTCATACTTCCTTCGACATCTGTCGCAAGTTGAGCTGCTATCTTCACTGCATTATTAAATTTCATCATCTTTCGACAAATATTTGTATTATCTTTTTGTAATGCAAGTATAACCCTCTGAGATTCTGATTTCGCATCATCGAGACGCGTTTTTAAGTCAGAGTTGGATATAGAAAGATTCTTGTTTAGGGATTTAATTTTAGTCATTTGCATTTGAAGTTCTTCCAATCTCATTTGTAAATCTTTGACTCTTTCTAACATTGCATTGCGTTCACGATTTGCTTGGGCAAAATTTGAATCATCTAGTGAACGACCACACTCAGCACTTATTTCTTTTAGATTATCCTTTCCTTCATTTTTGATTAACATACTAGAATCTATACCTATACGATTTGAATCAACATCACACAACTTCATTGATAATTGAACATTTTCTCTTTTCAATGTTTCAATAACTTCATTTAATTCAATCTGAGATTGTTTTCCCATCATTATTGAATTTTCTTCCAATTGTTTTTTGTCTCTTTCATATTGCTCAGTTGCTTTTTCAAACGCTAACTGAGCTTTATTTCGTAAGGATTCCATTGCAGATAATTTATCTTCATATTCAATACACATTTTATTTTCCATTGAAATATTTCTTTGATATTTTTGATCATATTCTAACAAATTATTATTAGAAATTTGTAATTGTTGTTCCGCTTTACACTCGACGCTTTCTATTTTTCTGCAAAGTTGAGCATTTTCATTTCCTAATTTCAAAAAGGATGATTCTGATGTATGAATAGCTTCACGCATCTCTTCAATTTCGTTTATTTGATCATTTATCATTGCTTCGTTCTTTACTTTACTATTTTTCAACTTTTCAGTTTCTTCTTTTAAGTCTTGTAATGAACTTTCTAAAATTTTCGCATCTTTTAAAGATTTTATTTTCGCTTCTTCAAGAGTTATTCTACTATCCAGAGAAATCAACACGCGACGAATTTTATCCTTGTCATTATCGAAACTTGATTGAACAAACTTTAATTTCGAATCATCATCTTCAATTGTACTTAATGATGCATGATTCACACAAAATTGAGACACTGCCGCATCCATCATTCGATTCATCCCCTGTTGAAGTTCTACAAAAGCAGTATTTTTGATTGATAATTCATTTTTTAATAAACTAATTTCATTTCGCGCTTTTTCAAGTTCATTTGATAACATATTTCTATCTTTACTCGTTATTGATTTATCATGTATTGGCCTACACTTTTCATATTGTCTATGCATCACAGCCCTGTCAATCTTTTTGTCTTCCACACATTGAGCAATTTTATTCGCTTTCCACTGCTTCAGAATGGCAATATTTACATTAGCTTCTATCAATGATGTCATTTGATTAGATGATTTAGTCTGAATAGCAAAAATATTCTTCTGCAACGAGTTTATCTTTAATCGCTGATCAAATTCGTTCCTCCAATATTTCTTACCTGTATTCGTGATTGTAATTGGATAGTTGAAATTTTCTTGATTTTCTATATTTTTCTCATTTTCTTGATTTTCCACATTTATCAAATTTGAAATTCTTGGAGTAGTGACAACAAAAGTTTGGGCCAAATGAAACATTATCTCGTTATGATGGCGTTGCTGATCAGCTATTCTCTTTAGTAACGATGCATGTATATTTTTTAGGGCAAACACTTCACACATAATATCTTGATTCGAACGGTTCTTCAACGCAGCCTTAACGTCATCTGTAGTTAGGTCTTCTACATTAGGTGTTTCAACTATTATTTTCATTTTAGATAACTCTTCAAGAGTAGAAGAAAGCTCATGTCGTAAAGTTTGAACTTGTTTCTTCGCATTTTCTTCTTTAGAAATAACTTTTTCAATACGTTGTACAAGTAATTTTTCACGTTGCATCGCCTTATCGGCTTTAATAACTAATTCTTCCTGGTACCTTTGAATTTTAGACAATAAAGAACCTGCATGACATTTGCGTATAACTTTGTATTCTGCAAAAATATTTTTCATAATTGATATTTCAGTCAAAAGTTTTTTTTCTACTCGTTGAAGTTTCATTACATGAGCTTCAAGTCCATCTGAGACTTTTTTATTTTCTTTCACAAGTAGACGAAGCCGTTTTATTTCTATAGGATGACGGTCAATAGAATGTATACTCTCATTGGTTTCGAAATGATTATCGTTATTTTCTTCTTTATCCTTCACAAACTCGTGAACACTACGCAATGTATTTAACTTATGTCTCAAAGATTCCTCAATTTTAAAATGTTCTTTTTTCTGCATCTGGTACTCAATGATTTGATCCTCCTGATACTGAGAAAATGCTTTTTCCATTCGATCAAATTTCATAATTGTCATATCTCGTTCTGCCTGTGCTGCTCGAGCATCTTCTTGTGCTTGTACAGCAATATGTTGAGTAGCGGAAAATTCTTTCCGAGTTCGAATCATTTGATGAGAAAGTTCCTCCAAAGCACGAGATGAATTCTTAGAGCTAAATTCTGCTTCTTCACATGAAGAGCGTATTGTGAAAAAATATTTCAAAAAAAAAAACTAAAATTTGTTAGGTACGAAATTTCGTATGAAAAAA
>LT636033.1:0-20893 GCA_900128565.1 Stramenopiles sp. TOSAG23-6 | reverse complement strand
CGAAGTTGCAAGCAAAAAAATCGGGCAGGGTGTCGACAAAATGATAACTAATGTTATTCCAACAAAACGGTGAATTGCAGTAGCAAATTTCATATTAAACTTTCACATTTAAAACATAAAATTATAGCAACTATAACAATTTTTTTTTGATTTCATTTATTCATTAATTTGTAACGCAAATTTCACCAACCAAGACGTTGAAGTTGAGCGGGTGTGAGAGAAAACCCTGGTCTTGGAAGTTTCATTGCCTGTATACCCATATATTTTGAGAAATATGTTCAAAATTTGAAATTCGTTAGGCACAGATTTTTTTTAAGGAAAAAACTTATGAAATTTATGGTGAAAACGTACATTTCTCTGGCAACTAATTGCAATGCTCGTTTGCGTACTCGACTGCTCTCTGTATCATAAGCAAGATCGTACAGTGTACACAAATTGAAAATTACTGCTGGATGGAGCCTATTTCTTGGATCTCCTTTAACGAGATCTTCCAAACATTTCACAGCTCGTTCAATTTGACAGCAATGCAAAGAAGCAGCAGCAAGATTTTTCGAAGCTACAATGATCGAACTCGGGAAAACACTACTGTTGCATATAATAGAGTTTTCTTTACCCAGTGTTGGAAAATCACCAGGCCCTTCATCTATCACAGATACTGGATTCATTTTGCAAACTTTTTGAAATAAATCCATCGCTTTCGAATAATACCCTTCAGCAAATGACAAATTTGCACGTTCAAAAAGCAAATCTACAGTATCTTTCATTTCAGTAGGTAGAGATCTTTCAAGTCGATTATGCACAGTTCTTGCACCTTCCAAATTACCCATCATCTGTAGAACTCGTGACGCTTTACACATTGAATGAATTCTTAGAGTTTCAGAATTTTTTTTTAACTCTGGTCCGGTTATTTCATCGATATTTGTTTCACTTAGAATATCATTGGCCATGTATTGTAAAAAANGTTCAAAACCTTGATTTTGTTTTAATAATTATAGAATTATCTACGAAAAATAAATTTGAAATTCAAATGAAAACGTACATACATTCCATCTCTGCACAGCAATCCAAAGCAAATGAGAAATCTCCAGCAAGGACAGCATAACTACATTGTAAACCAAGTACCTCAACTTTCGCCCGCCATCTAGATATCCGATCCATTTGAACTATAGATCTAGCACTATACGGTATTTCTTTGTTGACTGTAAGATTCGAAGGGGGGGCAATGTCACATTCCTGCTGAATTCGTACCGATAAAGCGACTAGGCGACTTCTTGTCTTCTCTGTATCACCTAATGTGTGTGGCAATTCTGCATGAATTACCCATAATGTAAATGGTAATTGAAGACCTTTCCCACTAATCCCAAGTATTTTTTCTGTTGTATGTATTGTGAACAATATTGTTTTTAGTAAAAAAATCGTCAGGTATAAAGTTTTTATTACTAAAATTTGTTTTTTATGAAATCATGATGAAAATGTACTAAATCTTGACGAAAACTTGGCATCGACATTGTTCCTGAGGGAACAGCTGTCGCTTCATCCAATTCAAACTTTTCAATATCTTTAATATAACTGTCTTCAGTTGCAGTGAGTACATGTATTGAAAAAAAATATTTTAAAAATTTGATTTGTTTTGTTAGGTACAAAATTTCGTTTAAAAAAAAATGAAATCGAAATTAATGATAAAAACGTACTTGTTCTGCTGCGTTCGGACGCCCTAGGCGAGCTAAAGCACGAGTTTGGTATACCTTTAATTCACACCATCTTTGTAAAGCAGCAGCACCTCTAGTACCTTTATTTTGTAAATCGAGCAATAATTTCTCAGATAAATTCAAGGAAATTTCAGAACGGCCTTCACGAGCATGTTCTCTTAGAGCTTCAATTGAGTCTCCAAGTGACTTTGGAGATGGTCGAGCGTGTTCAAGAAATTCCCTCGCTAAGACTGCCGGTTGTTCTTGAGGCTTTGTTACTGGTAAGGAAGTGGAAAGCACTGGTTTGTTATTTAGTTGACTCTGTTGAATATTTTGGTTATTTTGTTGACTCTGTTGAATATTTTGGTTATTTTGTTGAATATTTTGCTGTGTTAGCCTAGGAGGTGCACTGTTAGTCGTTTGCATGGTTCCACTTATGGTTGTCTTTTGTGTTGGGGGACTATGATGCGACGTTGATTTTGTAACCCCTGGTATACTCACCGGTGCCGAAGTATTCGACAAACTATTTGGTGTTGGTTTTTGAGTAATATTTCGATTTTGAGAGTGTGTCGGGTGTTTTGTGCGAGCAAATAGTGATGATGCCGATACGTGAGTGTTGACTGGTTGACTCGTTTGTTCCTGAGGGATTGGCACTGGACGATTTAAATTACTTGGTGATACTGAAATTGGAGGTGCTGGTGGATGTGCTGGTGGATTAGCAGGGGATGGTGGAGATGGCGGAGCATTCACTGACAATGGATCAAATTCCACTTGTCTACGTGATAGCACGCGAGCATTTCCTTGTGGATTTGTTGAGGATGACACAGTGGGCGCCGCACCCAGACCCATACCCAGTCCACCTTCAGGTTTTACGACACGTTGAAGCCGAGGTCGCATTTATGATCAACAAAGCAACTTTGTTCCTTTCCAAGACTAACTCGTAGGACAATGCTACCTCTAAATCGTATATGATTCTAAAGCAGTCCTGAGAATGATGAAAGAAAATTTGATAAGTTTTTAATAAAAACTTGAGAACTTCAAGAAACAACACATTAAAGTTTAAACACGGCTCTCTCTCTTTCTCTCTTCGATAAAAATATATTACTGGAAAATTATCGTTTAATCTAATAAAAAAATTTAAGTGACGCATTTGACTGCGTTTTGACTGGCCATCAACCAACATAAACCCCAACCCTAAGCTATTTTTAAATTTTGCGAACTCGAAGATCGCGAATTCGCGATCGATCGAGATCTACCTCGAGACGTCGTCTGCTGCGGCGCATTCATTTATTTATTAGTCTATTATTAAATTTTAACCTCTTGTAATGTTGCATACTACGATGAACTCATTATTTGGTAAAGATATGGATTCAATGGATATCGCACATTGCTCCATGATGTTTCTTTTTGCTATATGGATATCGTGGCTTCTTAAGTATACTTGGGTTCAGAAAGGGCGCCACTGGCTTAGCGATGCATGTGGGAAAAAAGAAAAACCTCTCTGGGAGATTGCATCAGATAATGAGAATGAGTTAGACTTTATTCTTCCTCCGGAGGCTGCTGAATTTGATGAATTATATTACAATAGTGATGAAACGGATGAAAAGGAATTTCTTGCCTCTCTTTTGAAAAGAGCAATTGCGGACGTTCCTAAGTTTCAAACACTGAGTCGAGTTATAAAAGACCAAGAAAGTCTCTTCAAGCAACATTTGATTACAACAGCCACATGGAGTCGCGTCGAGCGTGCTAAAGATCAAATGGATGCCGAATTTGAAGAAGTAAGACGTTTAGCGGACGAACTAAAGCCAAATTGGTCAGCAACTATTTTCAAGCAAGCAGCCACTATCGTGCATTTTACAAATTTGAAGGAAAAGAAAGAGCAAATTGAAGCTTTAAAACAGCTACATGCAGAGCGTGAAAGACGACGTAAAGTAGGTGAAGAGAAACATGCACAGTATGTGAAAGAACAACAAAGAAAGAAGGATGAAAAAAAGAAGCAGAAAGCGTATGAAGCATTTATGAAAACACTTGATGCAGAAAAAAAGAAAAAAATGTTGAAAGCTATGTCTAGAATACATAAAAAACAAAAAGGAAAACAATAGATTGAAAGTTGCGTATTATTCATAACATTTATAAAATAAAATCAGCGAAAAAAGTGATGAGTCAATCATTTATTTATTTTGATAGATGCTATGTACAAAATGAACTTCTTCTTGTTTCTTCTGTAGGTATTGGGTAAGGTGCCACGTGTGCATTTTTCGTTATTATAAACGTTTTTTTACGAAATACAAAAGAAGGACCATTCATAAATGATGGTAATACCCCTTCTACAATAGGTTCATCACATCTCATAAATCTTAGGATAATCACACGACGTTCTTTATTTGCAGACTTATTTTGTAAAGAAGAATGTGGAGTGAGAGGGTGGTGCAAAGCCATGCCACCAGCATTTAACTTATATTGATGGAAATTCGAATATCTTCCAAATTTATCAGTTATACAATTGAGATCACTATTATCAAGTAAAGCAGGCAACTGTACTTCAAATACATTATGTGCTGCCAATTGGATAGCATTCGATAAATCAGAGGCACTTACGTTGTGTTGTAAGCGTTTTAGAGGTAATTTTCCCAAGTGGTGAAAACGTGGCAAAACTTGGAGACCACCGTTTTCTGAATCTATATCATCAAGTGGAATCCACACAGTTCGAACATTACTATTTCCATCTTGATGCCATGGTATATATGAGTTTTGAGTTTGACTTTTTGGAATCTTCCAATGAATTTGACTTGCATACAACAAATAATTTTCTCCCAGGTGCCTCGTTAAATGCTGTACTAGTGCAGGAGAAGTTGCTATTTTCCAAATCCAGTTCTTTTCAGGCGGCAATTGTTGATGAAGATTCAGAACCCACTCTCCATCAATATCTGGATGCTTTACTTTATATATACTATTTACAAATTCTCTTAGTTGTTCTACTGTTTCACGTCGCAGAAAAGATTGAAATTCAACAAACCCATTTTCTTCAAAAGATGAAAACCCCGACTCTTCACATGAAATAAAATCAGACGTTAAAATTGTATCAGAACTATTCAATGTAGAAGACATTGAGATACAGCCACAAAATGTAAGAATATTAGCCCTTTATACTTTGATGAAGAATTCGCATTTTGAAGAAGTGAAAATCCCAAATGTTGCGCGATATATAACTATTATAGTAAGGACTAGCGATCATCGATCGGTCAGTCAGCCAGGTTGCAAATTGTTGTTTTCACACACATCATCTCGATCGATCGATCGATTTGCGTTCCGATTTTCATCCCGGGCGGCATTGATTTTGTAGCAAAACAAGCACCAACGTCAGCGTGTGTGTGTAAATAATATAAATAAGATAACAATCGCGTGCAGGTCACGGGGAAGTACTGATTAAATTGCTTGTAGGTTATTTCTGTAGTATCTACTTTAGGAATTGGTTGCTGAAAACTAAAATGACGAGTACAATTTCTGCTATGTCTGTGCCTTTGTCTACTGAAACTGAAAATGTTCCCACAGAAAGTTGTGATACACCGATGAAGAAAGGTCGTTGCATTGGTATAGACCTTGGGACGACATATTCTTGTGTTGGTGTTTGGCAGAATGATCAGGTGGAAATTATTTCAAACGATCAAGGACATCGGACGACTCCATCATATGTAGCTTTCAATGATACGGAGCGACTAATTGGAGACGCTGCAAAAAGTCAAGTTGCTTTGAATCCCACAAATACTATTTTTGACGCAAAGCGTCTAATCGGGCGAACTTTTACAGATCCCGTGGTACAGAATGATTTAACACACTGGCCATTTAAAGTATTTAGCGGAGCAGGTGATAAACCGATGATTCTAGTTGAATGGCGAGGTGAAGAGAGACATTTTTCTGCTGAGGAAATATCTTCAATGGTGTTATCAAAGATGAAAACAATTGCTGAAGACTATTTGGGTGAATCAGTCTCTAGTGCAGTAATTACTGTTCCAGCGTATTTCAATGATGCTCAACGTCAATCAACGAAAGATGCTGGCAGTATTGCTGGACTTCAAGTTTTACGAATTATTAATGAGCCAACTGCTGCTGCTATAGCCTATGGTTTGGATAAACAAACCGAATCTGGAGTTCGCCGCATTCTCATATTCGATTTGGGTGGAGGCACCTTTGATGTGTCTCTTCTTGCAATAGAGGGTGGGATTTTTGAAGTTCTTGCTACCGCTGGTAATACTCATTTAGGAGGAGAAGATTTTGATAATATCATTGTGGAACATTTTCTAAAAGAATTTCGACAAAAAAACAAAGGAAAAAATCCCGCAAACTCTGAAAGAGCAGTAAGACGCCTACGTACAGTATGTGAACGAGCTAAACGGTCTTTATCGTGTATGTTTTAATCATTCTTTTTTTTACTTTAAATTTTCCACTATGAAAATTTTGTAGCTAACAATTATTTTTTTTTATTTTATTTTTTCACAATACATCTACCACACAAGTATTCCTAGAAGTGGACTCTCTCTATGATGGCATTGACTTTACAGCTACATTTTCGCGTGCTAAGTTAGAACAATTATTGACACCAATTTTTAAAACAGTAATGTTTCCTGTAAAGCGCGTTTTAAAAGATGCAAAAATGAATGTCCGTGATGTCCATGTACGTTTTCATTATTCCAATGCCTACAATGTGTACAATTTTTTTTTGGTAGAAAATTTTGTACCTAACGAAAAAATCGTTTTTTTTTAATATTGTCCGAAATTACATGAAGTGGTACTTGTAGGTGGTTCATCTCGGATTCCAATGGTGCAGAATCTTCTTCAAGATTATTTCAATGGTAAGAAACTGAATCAGTCGATTAATCAAGATGAAGCTGTTGCATATGGAGCTGCTGTTCAAGCTGCTATACTCGATGGTGTTACCTCTTCCAAAACAGAGAAACTTTTACTATTAGATGTGGCTCCTTTATCCGTCGGTGTTCAAACGGCTGGTGGTGTTATGACCAAAATTATTCTTCGAAATACGACTCTTCCTGCACGAGTTTCGCAAACATTTTCTACAAACGAAGATTACCAAAGTGGTGTTGATGTTTTGGTGTTTGAAGGGGAGAGAGAAATGACAAAGGATAATAACAAACTTGCCCACTTTACACTAGAAAATATCCCACCTATGTACGTTTTCATCTCATTTTTTTGTCTAATTTTTTTTCATACGAAATTTTGTACCTAACGATTTTTTTTTGAAATATTTTTCCAAAATACATGTTAAGAGGTGTACCTCAAATTGAAGTCACCTTTGATGTGAATAGTAATGGTATTCTTGAAGTTTGTGCTGTAGAAACGTCTTCTGGACAAGAAAAAACCATAACAATAAAAAATGACAAAAATCATTTAACTTCAGATGAAATTACACGGATGATTAAAGATGCCGAAAACTTTCGTGCTGCTGATGCTGCTGTGAAAGCGACTGTGGATGCTAAGAATAATCTTAGAGAATTCGCTTACAAATTAATACACGCTATTCGAGAAATTGATAATAATGACGGATTTAATTCAAACGGTACTTGCTTACTCAATGATGATGAAATTGATACTGTGAGCGATGCAGTTACTGATGTCATTGATTGGATGGATGAAATTGATGATGGTGCCTCCGATAGTGATGAAGAAGATGACAAAAATGTTGAAAATGATATCAATACAGTTGCAACAAATGTTGAAAATGATATCAATACAGTTGCAACCGACGAGTGTCAAACTGAAGTACAAACAAAACAGGACAAAAAAATAGATCAAGTCAAGCAAACAGAAGAAAAAAATGACACTAAAACAAAACCAACTAAACCAAGCATTGGCGTTTATTTAGAAAAATATAAACATTTGGAAAATACGGTAAAACATATTATGAAAAAAATATTTCCAGAGGGGAATGAACAAACTCAATATAATCACACAGGTTATTTAAAACAAGGCCTAAAACAAAGCCTTCAGGCGCCATCCGCTGATCATTGGCAGCGTGGAACGTCAGGATGCATTGTTGAAGATATAGATGATTAGGATTACTTATTGAGATAGTATATAAATTGTTGAAGATATAGATGATTAGGATTACTTATTGAGATAGTATATAAATTATTGAAGATATAGATGATTAGGATTACTTATTGAGATAGTGTATAAAGACCGAACATACTTATTGAAATAGTATATGAAGACTTAAACTTATATTTTGATGTACCTTTATTTTTGACAGAAGTTGCTGCTGAAGAAAAGTAATTTTAGTGTCTTGATGCGATGTGTAATAAAATTTTATAGAGTTCATTTATTCTGCATTTATTCATGCAAACTATATATATATTCCTATATAAGTTGTACCTCTTTTAATAGGTTGATATATTATGACGTCATTGTTTCAGCGTTCCCGATAATTAACAGTCAAAATCCAATCTCAAATCTAAATCATCTAAATCATCAAAAATTTAGTACTACTACTACTACTACTAAACGACACTTAGGCTACTTACGTAAACACATCACTACAACATAGCTATATTATTTTCCAGACACTGATCTTATTTGAACACACACAAGACACACCGTATCTGGTATCTAATTTGTAAACTTGAAAGTAATGGATTATTCTGGTAAAGTACCTGTTGAGTGGACGGAGGAGCAAATGATACCTCCTTGCACTTCTCAGCTTATTGTCACTGCACTACAAGGTTTTACTTCAGGTACCCTATTTTCCGTACTATCAAGTTACTGGAAAGTTCCCATTCTTGAAGTGTATTCAAGTGCTAATCTGCGTCTGCGTCGTAATTTTGGGCCGGAGGGTTGTAAAAATGTAGAAATGGGTATACTTAAAAATATTAGACAAAAACAACCTGACTTCATGTTTCCCAAGGACATTGAAAGCACTTTACGTGCTCCAATACACAACTCAAAATTTAACACACTATCACGCGATATAATACGCTCAGTGAAATATGGCTTTATTTTTAGTGCAGGATTTGGGATATATAGTTTTATGGCATGTTTTACGGGGAAATGTCGCGAAAATTTGTTTGGAGTTTCTCGAACTGTGCACAATCCGTTTGGTCAAGGCCTAGCAGCTGCCACAACTTGTTTTACACTTAGCTTACCAGCCAGTTCTGCAACTGGGCTGTTTAGACCAGATGTTTTAAATCGACAATATGAACGCGATATATATAAATACGTGTATAAGTCCAAATCTTCCTTTTCTTCGGAGGCTTTGAAAGCTGCAAGGAACCTTGATAAAGTCATAACAAAAGATAGTATATTTCGTGCATCTAAGAACGGAGCTATGGCTGGACTTTTAGTCAGTGTCACTTCATTTCTATTTCGTTGAATCATACATGTACATATAATTGAAATAGAAAATAAAACTTTAGGTTGATCTTCACGCATTTTTATTTTTGATTTGGTTTAATTTGAAATTTGTTAGGTCCTAAATATGAGATTGTTTGATATGACATAATATTTTCAATAATTGTTGTGTGTTAAATATTGTATATACACATATTGTAATTTGTTTTAAAAATGAAGTGAGGTTTATTGTGAGAAATTTATTGTTGGATTTCTACATTGTGATAATGTAAATTCACAATATCAATGATAAATAATCCCCATTCTTCATTTTTAAGTTTACATTGTTGATGTGTGTTTGTAATTGTTTTTTTTTAGTTGTATTTGGTGATATTTTACAACAACACATTGTGGAGGAAACCCTAAAATGTTACAACTAAGTGAAAGTGAAACTCGAGCTCCTTGAACAACGTAATACTATATACGAAATGTAACAATTGTATACGAAATTTTATACCTAACGAAAAGTATACGAATATTCTTACTTATCAAAAAGTATACGAATTTTCATACCTAAAAACTTAAAATTTTTTTATCAAAAAGTATACGAATTTTCATACCTAAAGCAAAAAAAAAAAGTCCAATTTTATAAATAAAATTTATAGTCTTCACTACTATAGCTAACCCTAACCCTAACCCTAACCCTTACCCTTACTTTTCAGCGTTATCGATATCGCTATGCGTGAAGGATAAATTAAAAATGAATTATTTAAAATATGAATTGTTTTTATTTCAAACATTTCCAAGTGAACAAATGAAAATAGTTTTTCAAGCTTTCCTCACTTATTCACCTATATCAACATTACTCACTTGAGCATATAATAATCGAATCAACTTTTCCTTTTCCTCTGCAGACAAATCACTCCATTCAACTTTATTACTATATGGACCTTGCATACCGTTATTTTCAAAACCGGATTGTACCCACTCTGGGAAGTCTCCAGCTTTCAATTCATCCTCTGGATACGTTTCACTTTCATCATTTTTATTTTCATCATTTTTATTTTCATTGATTTTATTTTCATTGATTTTATTTTCATTGATTTTACTATCTGTATCATTCGAATCATCTTTATACTTACCTTCATCCTTTTGAGAGTGATCTACAAAAACATTTTTCATATCTATTTTTTGATCTACTATTTCTTTGAAGTTATCTTTTCTCAATTTGTCCAAAGCATCAAAGAAAAATCTTTCCATTTCTTCTCTACATGTAAGAATTTTTTTTGACTTTTCTCTCATTTTTGTTAGTTCAGCATGTTTTAATCTCACTAACTCTTTAACGGCTGCTAAATCCAACTGAGCTGCTTCTAATTCTTTATTGAATGCTCGGATATTACCGTCACGTTCATTGTCGAACTCTCGTACTAAATCTCCAAGAGAAAATTCTAATTTTCGAACGATTTCCGTTTTTCGTTTTAATTTCAACTTGCGTTTTTGATTTAATGCACGTGCTACATTATTCTGCTCTTTATCAATAGATTCACCTATTCGTAGGCGCTTATTCTTTGCTCGTAAGTCTGCTTTTTTCTTCTCAAGTTTTTGAGTGAGAGCAAGCTTTTTTCGCAGAGTACTCGCATTTATTGTGAAAACATATTTTTTTAGTAAAAAAAAATGTTAGGTACAAATCTGCGTATGAAAAAAATATAGGGAAACATTTAATTTTGAAAACGTATAAGTCGCACGGTTTCTTCTCGCACTTGTAATGAACGTTTTAAAAGATCTTTATTTGCATTTTTCATTGCATTCCGATGTATTTCAGACATGGTAATATTTAAACTATCCTGGATCTCTGCTTTTTTTGCTATAAAGCTACGCTCCATCTGTGTGAGTTCTAAAGTTTGCTCCCTATCTTTTGCGTGCAACTCCTCGCGCATGATTCTTAAAGCTTCTTCGTGCTTTTCGCGCAGTTGCTGCTGTTTCCACATATCTGTCAATTTATTATTGGTGAATATTACTCTCGCGGAATAATCACTACGCTGACATTTGGTTTCCTTATCTAGTTCTTTCACACGCTCTTCAAATTCGAATTTGAGCTGCTCGTACTGAGCACTCCTTTTGGACCGTTGTTCTTCAATGATTGCTTTTAATTCAAGCAATTCTGAGTCACGCTTTGCAATCTCATGCTGGAAATATTGTACAAATTCATTTGTATCTTTTTCATTAATACGTTTTTGTTCTCTGAGTTTATTGTTGTAAGCCTGTAACGCAGTTGCTTTTTTCCTCAGTTGACGAATTTGGTTTTTACGACGTAAACTCTCTTCGTCAAGTTCGGGTGCATCTCCTGATACAGCAGCAGCTAAATCCATTTAAATATATATTTAATTAATTAAAAAGATATCTATCAAACATATAAATTTGGAAGTACTCTTCACTTATGTAGAAACTACGCTTCTGGTCTGCAAATACTAGTAGATAATCTGATAAAGTTTAAACAATCATCGGTCGACGGTTACATCGAGAGAGAACACGAAATAATCTCAGACTTGACTTTGTTCGTATCTTTTTCAAGATCTCTCGAGATCTCTCAAGAGAAATCGATATATCAGAGATCGAATCTTTGTTTCTTTTTTTCAAAGCAATGGAGTTTTCTTCATTGATGGATGATATAGCAAATGGAGTCATTCCGGATGATCCCAGTGAACTGTCAAAGATTCAAATGAAGAAAATTGTTCAAAGTCTAGATCCACAAGTTCTTGACAGTCTCACAGATGAGTTAATTAGTAAAGGATTTGGTACTACAAATTGCTTATCTGGTGCTGCTATGGATAGACTTCAAAACTCTAAAGATATAGATACAAATTTCACATCAACAACCGCGCTGACGCATAACCTAATAGCATCCAATTATAAACATTTGTCCTCAGTTGCGCGGAAGATGATATCCAAAATGAAATGGTTAGAAAAAAGAGTAGGACGGAGTAAATGTGACGTGGAGAATATGGTAAAGAAACTACACGTAAGGAAGAAAATAGTGAGTACACACATTCAAAAATACTTTGAAAGTTTACACAAACAAATTCAAAGACGTGAATCTGATCTTCTGGTAGAATTCAACTGTATTATCAAAAAGAAAGTTTCAAAGTTGGAGAAACAGAAAGTTGATCTAAATAGAACTTTAGCCCAGTTGTCTGGTAATCGAAAACTTGCTGAAAAAACAATGAGAGAAGCTTCCCATGAGGAGTTTGAGTTGGTTGCAGTTCCAATGTCACAAAAATTATGTAATATGGCACATGATACGTTTATCTTGGAACCTTGTGAAAATGATGGAATTGTTTTAGTTCGCGGTTTTCCTTCCAATGTTCAACATACTAGTAGTACAACGACTACTAGTACAACAACTCATCACTTGCCTGGTAGACCACTTTATTCTGCTGCAAACTTTCAGAAAATAGGAAAGCTTGTGGCACTCACGCCTGAAAAATCGACTGCAACGGGACAGGGACTTTTTGGTATAGTTCAAAATTGTACGGGTATGATAAAAGTTGTACTTCGTGACCAAAGTGGACAAAAAATAAATCCGAAAGAATTTTCTAAATATACTTCACTAAAAAGTGTTGTCAGTGTCAAGGTGAAATCATTAGAGCCTCAAACCCTGAGTAATCAACTGAGTAAAACTACAAAAGTGCCAAAAGTAGTCACTGGTGTGTTTGACAATGAGGATGGTACTCTAAATTGTGAATACTCTGTCGATGTACGTTTTTATCATAAATTTCAAATTTAAATTGTTTTTTCATACGAAATTTTGTACTTAACCAAAATTGTAAAGTTTTTTTTGAAATATTTTTTCAAAATACATGTACCTGGAGAATTTCTTTTACATGTCTTAGTGAGTGGAATAGACATTCATAAAAGTCCATTTAAGATCAGAGTATCGAATGTAGATAATGTGCCAACTGCATTATTGGGTAATAATAATCCAAAGATACATTTTTTGTCATATAATACATCTAAAAGTTTTAGTAATACAAGTCTAGGTAAAATGAATACAAATGAAATTATTCCCATGGGAATTATTCAATGGCTTGGCACACAAAGTGGCGAACTTCCATTTAGAAATCCAGCCAAACTTGGAATTATAAAGATGGATATGTCCTCTATAGTGGATGGTTTTACATATGACCCCGCAGGACTGATGTGTTTTGATGATTCAACTGTAGCTGCTAATAGTTACACAAAAGATGAATTGGAATCATGGTTGTCTATAGACTTGGGAGAGGGTCGTTCATTAAGCCCAACCAGTTATGCTATCCGAAATGGAAGTGACTGTTTTGCGCATGCTGTTCGTAATTGGACATTAGAAGGATCAAATGATTTGAAACTTTGGTATTTACTTCGAGCGCATATTAATGACACGGCAGTGGATACAAATCCGGGTGCTGTAGCTTTGTGGGATATCGACCTAAATACACAAAAAGGATTTAGATATTTCTGTCTTAGACAAACGGGGATGAACGCATACAATCGACATTATTTAATGATTGGTGGCATTGATCTGTATGGAGTTGTACATCAAACATCAGAAGCAGCAAATAGGGCTAGAGACATTCGAGTTAGAGCTGATAATGTATTATAGATAAAATTGAAAATATCAATAAAATATGACACATATTTATATTATAATGTTACTCAATATGCCATAATAAATGAGTTATAGTGAATTAATCTGAATAAGAGTCACTACTATCACTAGACCTGGGCGAAGATTTATTTTTCATTTTTCTTTTCTTTTTTGTTGATTTTCTCTCACTTACTGCTGAATCTGAATCTGAAGAGCTATAACTATTGGATCGTTTACGCCGCTTGGAAGACTTATGTTTCTCACGTTTACGTTTACGTTTACGTTTTCTTTCCTTCTTTCTCTCTTTTTTTTCTTTTTTCTTTTTCTTCTTTCTCCTCTTTTCCTTACGCGCTTCTTTTCTTAGTTTTTTTTGTATTTCTCGCTCTCTATCGTCAGCTCCAATTTTTGCTTCAAAAGCAAGGTCAGCATCACTATCTTCAGAATCACTTTCTACTTCATTCTTCATGAGAAAATTACGACAATTGTGAGTCATATGACCAAAGTTACCACATTTTCGACAACCACCCCGGTCTTTAGTGTGAGATGTCTTACCGGAGAGACGAGCAAGTTCCAATAGATCACTAAAATCATTTTTAGATTGCGCAACTTCTGAATTGAACCGATCACCATCCGCTACAGGAATTGCTGATTCACTCAAATGTGATTTACTCCCCATTTTCTTCCAAATTCCCTTTGTTTTCAAAGAGTCACCGGTATGGACAATGTTTAGGTCATGACCCATTAATTTCGTCATTTTCACAGAGTTTGCTTGAAAAAAGTGTAACTACAGTATTTTATAAAACTAGACAGTCAGAAACTTACCATAAATAATAGCTGAGTACGCTACTCTTAAAATTTCGTAAAAGGACACCGTAACGATGGACAATGTATATTGTTATGTATTTTCGCGATGAGCTCCTCCTTTCGTTTCTATTATTATATCGCACACGCCACTCACTCAAGCCACGGAGCCAATTATTTTTCCAATTATTGTGTTTTGTTTGCGCTACCTTTTTTTGAAATCAGGTTTGTCCGAAACCAAAACGGTACTCTGTGTATCTTTCGGGAGTTTTGACTTTGAGAGAGGGAATTGTGATACCAAAACCAAACGAAAGGGTCCTACTGTATGCAATGATCATTAGCTATCTAAAGGATTCTCTGAAAATCTTCTCCAATAAATATGATGCACTAAAGTTATAGTCATAAAGATGACATCTAAAGATTTGAAATCTCCTGTAGTCGTCGCTGGAAGTGGGGTTGCTGGTTATCTAACAGTCGCGGGACTTGCAGCATTAGGTGTTCCTGTAGTTTGTATTAGTCCCTCGTTTGCGTCAACCTGTTGGTGGCAGCGTCACTGCTGCTTCAAGGATGAAGTGACTGAAGCTACTATGATATGGTTGGAAAGTTTTAGAAAAATGGCTCAAGCATCACCAGAGGCGTCCGTTTGGAAATATAAATGGTCAAATCCTTTGATACGTTTCTCCGACGGAAGTAAGAAGAACCTCAATCGCGAGTACGTTCAGTTTAATTCACAAGAAGTACATAAATGGATCACTTCGTTCCTCGAAAAGCAACGCTTGGTGACACTTATTCATGGGCGAGTTTCTCATGTTGATGCCATCTCAGGTTGTGTATATTATGTAACAGAAGGTCCCGGAGATAACGACCTAGGGAACCTGGTAACGAATTCGCAGTGTAAATTAGTTCAGAAGTGTTCTCACTTTGTGGATGCGACTGGTCCCAATAAGCGTGCGACACATTGGCAACGTTTTTTTGGACTTCATATTGAACTTTTAAATCCCCTCGATAAAACACAGGTTCGGGATCATAACCTAGACATTAATAGTGCAACAGTATGCGATTTTGGGGTAACTGGGGTACATTCTGGCGCGCCTCTTACACAGTGCTATACCTTACCTCTATCATCTAGTGAAATTTTCATGGAAGAATTTAATATATGTGCTTGTAGTAACCCTCCTCAATTTAATGTGTTTATGAAACGTCTGAAGGAAAGGATGAAGCCTTTTGAACCTTACAAAATTGTTTCCAAAGAACGATATTCGCTTCCACTGGTGTCAAGTATGGGAACATCAATAGGATCTGGACCTTTGTCAAGTGTATGGGACGTAGACAAAAGTAATAGCTCTAATGGATGCCGTGTATCAAGAATAGGTGCTGCTGGGGGAATGATTCATTCATCATCTGGATATATGTTGGCATTCATTCTTGACCGAATTCCTAAGTTTGTTTCAGCCATCGCAAAGGAAAGCTTTCAAAAAGAGAATTCTGCTTGTAACCAAAGCTATTGTTCAGCTTCGCCATTGATGTCTCAATCGGATATGCTTGTTGCAAGAATATTTAATGCTGCAGTTTTTTATCTCGATAAGCTAAGTATGAGCAATCAATATTTGATAGAAAATTATTTTCGGGCATTTTTTAGTTTACAAATTTACCAATGGAGTGGTCTTTGGGCTCGGTCTGGTGTATACGCTATAACATCTAAATACGCCAATGAGGATCCAAATTCCATTCAATTTTGCACATCTATTATGATAGACTATATCAAAGTTACGATCCCTTTGCTTTTTCGCATTGGTGTCATACATTCTTGTGATTTCATTAGCACAGTTGTTTGTGCATTCGTTATGGGGGTTTATGGTGATTTCTTTGGGGCAAGAAATTGTCATCGAGTCATTTCGTCGCTGTTGGATGAAGAGCAAGCTATTAAGGTTTTACCTAGCAGTTGTATCCACCCCCCTCTAAAAAACAACGGTGTAACAAATAGAAAGCTGAGACAGTTGGATATTGATAAAAAAACTCGCATGAAAAAACTAGATAAAGGACATGATGAAAAAATTATGAATCTGCTGAAAGCTCGTAATGAGCATATTAGTCGCTTTGCCTATGCAGATTCTACATTAGCCACACAAGTTCTTTCATTTACATTTTTATTATATGGCATTGCTTTGTTTGTTCTACCATTAATTCCAACTATGACTGCGCCATACTATTGGATAAGTACAATTTTATGGATATTATTTCGCGCATGTATAACTGTACGCGCAACAGCTGTTTTCCATGATACCATTCATGGGTCATTTTATCCATCAATTGCCGCAAATCGTCGTGCCGGGTGGTTAATTGGTCTTCTTATTGGTGTTTCGCCAGCACAATTTCGACACGATCATCTGCATCATCACGCTCACGTAGGTGACTATCGCCCAACAAAGCGTATTAACTTAACGGAGACAATTTTTTTTACTTTTGAGGAATATAAAAGTATGTCTTGGTTGAGTCGTATAGCAGTTAGAATTCTTCGAGATCCGGTAGTATTTTTTTTCATATCTGGGCCTATATTCATTGTTGTTGGTTACTATGTGGTGGTTGCTAGATCGTTATTTTCTTTCTTTGGTATAGGAGGGATGTTATCAATCGCATGGATGCAATGTGGGTGGTTTGGAGTCTGTGTTGAACTTGTCGCTCTTTATATTGCTTCTATGTCACCGTTAATTCTTTCACAATTAATGCATGCAGCTAATCCTGGATATGCCGCTGGGGGTGATAGTAAATGGTCACGACAACTAGCACATTTTGAAGGGTCAACTTTTTTGAATGTCCCATCCTTTTTTAAATGGGTCACTCTAGGCTTAGAAGAACACTGCATTCACCATGCAAATCCGAAAGTACCATGTTACCGTCTAACCAAGTGCCGAGAAACAGCTCGTGACGGTTTATGGAAAGGAATTACTGTTGTAAGCTTTATTGGATGCGGGGGGATCAAGACATTTTTTAATACAATGTGGAGCGTAGAAAAGCAACAATTTGTTACTTTTGCTGGTTTTTATCGATTACTAAGCAAATCTAAGATATTATCAAATCCACTTACAATGATCGATTAGTAAGCATTTCTAGGATATACTCTCTTACAATTATGGCAGAATATATGAAACCCTCATTGATATATATTATAAAATTTATTTTTTTGACAATGTTGCAAATATTATACCATCGTCAAAGAGTCATCTAATAAGCATGTTTTCTCGTGTTGTTGAACTTCGACATATGACGCAACGTAACCACAACCATGACAACAGCTGAATGAATCTCTCATTCTTTTAATATATAANCACGTCGTTTCATGAAATTCAACAGCTTTGTACGAACCTCTAAAACCACACCCCCTTTCACAAAAATATTTATCGAATCTATATTTCGCCCTACAAAACAATTCGTGTGAAGTGACTAAATCAAAGTCGCCGGAAAATCCACACCCATGAGAGCATTTGTATTTTTGATAGTCTCTGCTGTTTCTAGGAGATAGCGGTAAAGAGATTGTTAAATTCCGTATATTATTATTAGGCTTACTCCGTTCAGAACCGGGTTTAGATTTCACTGATTCAGCAAAGTCAACTGCATCCATCGCATCAGCTTCCGCCTCTTCGGAAGCACCAAGCGCTGCTCTGGCGGCTCGAGATATTGCTAATCCAACATTGTCTTCTGAAACCATGCTTCGTATCTTTGACATGCCTTTTCGGAATGATTTAAAACGTTTCCAAAACGACTCCTCTATGTTCAAGTTATGAAATTTATTCGTATGTTTACTGGTGGATTTATAATGTTGCTGTCTTTGTATTTGGCGAATTCGTATTCCAATGACAGATACCCAACCCTGAGCTTCATCTTCCGAGGACGATTTCAGTACTATAGTTTTAGAATTTTTTAATGATATAACTATGCGATTTTCAACTCTATTTATTGCTACGGCTTCAGATAACTGATATACTCCAGGTACTGTTGCTCTCTTTGGGTCCAATGAATAATAGAACAAAGCATTTTTACCGACTTCTAGTCTAAACCAATAAGGCAGCCAACGAAGTTTTGAGCGTCGCTTAAGTGTGCCCTCTTTGGCAACAGCAATGTGGGAACCCCCAGAAGCAGATAGTACATTTGGGTGTATATATTTCATTTGCTTCTGTTGCCAATGTTGTGAGTTTGTGTATGTTTTAGGTTCTTCTATCGATCCTCGGTTATACCGAAAATTAGACAATGTTTTTGGCTCTTTTCTAGTGTATCCATTATGGAATCTATTCGGCTTTGTATCACTTTGTTTCTTAGTTTCCATGTCTTTATCATTTTTATGTTCTTTGTTATACAAACGCTGATTTTGAGGAGGCGTGGGTGGTGATCTAACTGCGGAATTTATTGCATCTATTATATGAGTTCTATTAGATATTGGATGTTGAACACGGAATGCTGTATCTAATTTATTTCCTTGAGTTCCATTCATTATTACGTTTCTATTTTTGATAATCTTCCTTTTATTTTCCGAAGTGCTTGAAAAAAACTCTGATTCAGAGGTATGCGAAGAATAATCAAACGAAGAATACATACTATCTTCATCCGAAGTGCTGGCGTCGCAGGAGGATTCATCAGTCGAAGTGCTGCTGATTAAACCGAAGTCGTCATGATCTTTCCCGCTTACGGCAGCTTCTAAAACTAAAGACAGCCTTCGCTGATTTAGCCATCTCCGTGTTCCCTCATGTTCAGTGAAGTTAGTAGAATTTTCACGTGCTCTATTCCTTGGACTCCCCATTCCTCCTTTAGATCCTGAGGTAGGAGTTGGCGGGTAATACATTTAACTGATTATTCTCATGTCTCCTCTATAATACGCATTTTTTATTTAGGTTGACCATGGTCAAGAGTTTTTAGGCTAGTTAAGATTTATCTATCAAATCTTTAATTGAAGGGTATAGGCTACGTGGTAAATTTGTAACCGCATATAATTATGTCGCTCAAGACTTTTTAGGTTACCGGGTAATATCGAAAATAAAGTGAAATATCAAAAAAATCAATTTCTGCCGTACACCTTTCTTTTTCAAATTATTTTTTTGTACTTAAATGGTACAAAATAGATGTAGAAAAAGAGAAGGGTGCTCAGCAAAATCGTCATTTTTGATGAAAACAGCAATTGAATAGGGAAAAAGGGGGGGTCATTTGACGTCTTATGTCCCCCGCACCATGCGCCCGTCGCAGTATTATATGAGAGGGGTAGTCTGAATTGAGATGAAAACTGATTCGTCGTGAAACACGAAAAATTTGAATTTCTCAATTTATTGCTGCTTCCCTTTAATTTTTGCGCTTGCAAAAAGACATTACTGATACATTTTCCGCATTGATTGCTTTTAAAGCGAGAGATGAGTGAAATCTATTAGGGTCAGTTGAAAAGCCTTCAGCACCGATGCACTGGTGATGACTGAAGCTCTGACGGAGAGTTTGTACTATTCCGCTATGCGTATTAGTATAATGCACTCAACCCGCAATGGACCTGTCGATTGAAGCCTATATGAATGTATCACTTTGATATATGAAATATTTGCATTAGATGTGATTAGACCTTGCACCGTCGGTTTATCTTGGTAAAGTGTCCACCATATTGTTGATAATATGACTGTGTGACTACTTTTCGATGATTAGACTGAGGGAGGATTTCAGTAGGCAATTGGAAACGCATTAGTTCATGAGTATAGTCGTTTGACTGTAGTACATTAGACTGATTGCATTACAAATTACACACTGAAAGAAAACACTGGAACATTTATTAGTTTAAATATTCCTGTTTTCACAACGACTTGTGTATAGTATTGTACTTTAGTATGGTATTATATACAAGGCATATGATAGTAACCTGGTTGATCCTGCCAGTAGTCATACGCTCGTCTCAAAGATTAAGCCATGCATGTGTAAGTATAAACAATTTTATACAGTGAAACTGCGAACGGCTCATTATATCAGTTATAGTTTATTTGATAATACCTTACTACTTGGATAACCGTAGTAATTCTAGAGCTAATACATGCATTAAATTCTCTTCTTCTGGTGGAGATGCGTTTATTAGATATCAACCAACCCTTTTCGGAGGCCTTTGGTGAGTCATAATAACTGTGCGGATCGCAGAGGCCTTTGTGCCGGCGATGAATCATTCAAGTTTCTGCCCTATCAGCTTTCGATGGTAGTGTATTGGACTACCATGGCGGTGACGGGTAACGGAGAATTAGGGTTCGATTCCGGAGAGGGAGCCTGAGAAATGGCTACCACATCCAAGGAAGGCAGCAGGCGCGTAAATTACCCAATCCCAATTCGGGGAGGTAGTGACAATAAATATCAATGCGGGGCACACAGTGTCTTGCAATTGGAATGAGTACAATTTAAATCCCTTAACGAGGATCGATTGGAGGGCAAGTCTGGT
>LT636032.1:0-20928 GCA_900128565.1 Stramenopiles sp. TOSAG23-6 | reverse complement strand
CGTACAATCATCAGCACTTGGCCCCGAATCACCAAAAACACTATTTTCTTCTCCCGTTTCTTCTTCCCCTGGATCCATTTCATCATCATCTGTCCATGGAGGATCCTCGTAATCTTGATTGTAAGGTTTAGGGTTATTAGGGTTACCGTCTTCGTCGTATGTATTGGCTACTCTGTGCCCTTGTTCACCTTCCATATGACCAATATCGGTGTCGCCGTTCATATTATTGCCCTTCTGCTTTGATAAGCTGTTTTTGGTAGCAGCATCCGTATTTGTTAGCTCCACAACAGCAACCTTCTGTGAGATAGTACCATCATTTCCGAATGCTTTTCTATACTTGAGCACAGTCATTGCATTCATAACAATACCGACAATTAGTGCAATAGTCCAAAGAGTCATAAAGAGAGTAAAGACAGTATTTGATATTCCGCAGAGAATAGTATACTGAAAAAAAACCTTGTTCGCTGTACTTGATTTCTGTCTGTGTTTGAGCTTCCGTGATAATGATGAAACATAAAAATATAGCTTGACTATACCACCTACAGTGTTTCATTTTCTTTCTCACTGTTTCGCTAATTATTTGTATATCCAAAAGACCAAAAAGAACCGAAAGAAACCGAAAGAAACACAAACAAGAAAGAGAGAAAAAGTAACGCACAATTTGTAACGGATATTTAGAATTAATAGTTACCCGGGTACCAGTACCTAAACAAAAAATTTGACCTGTGTATAAGACTCTTTGTCTGTCAACACAAGTACACGTTTAAAATTATTTACCGGTTCTTGGGCTTCTTGGGATTTGATCATTCTTATGAGATGTAAATTCTTTTGTTCAAGCTAAACATTATATACATCAAGTACATTAATTTTCACAAAAGAGATGAGATCATTTGGTGTCCATGAAAGGCCACATGATGGAGTATTTGGAGTAACTACTTTGACTGATGATGAAGGACAAATGAGATACGGAAGATATCGGCAGCTACTCCGCCCACGAGAACACTGGTTATTTAGACCTTTAGAAAGTAATACAAACTCTGACTTAGGTATACATTTTTATCGCCTACGTGCATATGACAATCGACGTGAACAGAAGGTTTTTTACCAATCTTTATCGCTTTGGCTTTTTTTCTGGGTTTCTCTCTTCTGTTTGGCTACCTATTTGATTACTACAAATAATGTATTAATAAATTCTACTGTGCGTGACAAAGCTCGAATTTGCCCCAAAGTTTCAAAAGCAATACGCGAGGGTAATTATTTTATGTCACTTGTAAGTTTAGATAACGCTGGGTGTAGTGATCAACAATATGATAGAATTGAAGTAGATTCAAAACTTTATAATTGGGAAGTTGATAGTGGCAAATATTTATACAGACATCCAAAGCTTCTCACCGAACTTCAAAGTGGCCTATTAACCTATAGAAACGATTTTAATCAAACACAAAAGGAGGATAAGGTGGATCTTTTCTTCCAAGATAGTAAAGATGTGATGAAGAGCTTGCGAAATTCTATAAAAAGACGAACAGCTTCGAGAAAAATGTCAAATATTTTTCATTTATTTTTCAAAATTATCAAAGCTTCATTCTTGAATAATATACAAGGTAAACCATATACTAGTCGCGATATAGTAGAGTGGCAACTATTTCAAATTGAAGCAAATGAACTTTCCTCTACATTTTTTCGTATTTCGTGGCAGCATGTATTCCTTTTTATTTTCCTACAAGGGCTCATGTACGTTTCATCATTTCAAATGTTTTTTTTTGTACCAAATTTTGTACCTAACGATTTTTTTAAACCAAAAAAAAAAAATATTTTTCACTATACATAATCCTAAGAATAATTATTAGATTATTGTATGTAATTTTCTTACTCTACAAATTATACCTTTGTAATAGTAGATTTCAAACTAGATTTCAATCACGAGAAGAAGAAATATTGACTCGGATTATTCTCAGGTACCTTCAAGAACGTCGGAGAATTCTTAGCTCAGGGAGAAGAGACACTCACCTATAAGAATTTTTGTATATTAAAAACGAATTTTTCTTTTATATTTTACTAAAACGTTTTCAATTGAGTTTTTTTCGGCACGATACTTGACGATACTTTCTTCAGTACAGATTTCATTTCATTTCATTTAAAAATACTTCAGGTAGCATTCAATTGTGAAACATGTAAAAATTCGAAAACTGTATTTTCTCGACTGATCTGAGATCTAGATGGAAACGAATTTTTGCACCATTTGGTGAGTTTGGTGGTACGGCAAATGGTGTATCACGAATTGCTTCAGGACTCAATTGCAACCAGGCGCATAGGTAGAAAGAAAATACACGAGTGAGATCTGATCCACTATTCTATCGCTTTATTAAATAAAAGATTTTTTTTTGTAAAAGTATTTTTATTGTATGTTTTTTTTGATGTATATAATCCAAAACTAACTCATAAGAATTTCTACAATAATCAAAGTCATCACTATACTTGATAAACTCGCCTGTGACGCAAACGACCCGACAATTGTGACATCTTGTACTGTTGAAGTGTTCACCTTGACTGTTGGTGTGGCACCATTATTGACTTTCTTTTGTTGTAAGAGGTCAAGAACTTGTAGCTGCACAGTGTTATTTATTGATGCCGCTGAACTCTTTGCTGGTGCCTCTAAAGTGACTTTGAATTCAGCTACAAGTGAACCACTACGGAATTTGATACTGTTTTCACAATTTGCCCCAATTATTGTCATTGTTGCTCCTTTATTAGCTGTCTTTGTTTGAACTGCATCGCAAATTTCTTTCGCGAGTGCGGAGTAATTTGCTGAAGGATCAAATTGCTGCTGAAAGATTATCAAAACATCAGATTGGAATTTGGTATCTTGATTTGGAGTTATGGTCTGTTCTTTGGAAGGAGTTGGTGCTGGTGTTACATCATCTGAAGGAGTAAAGTTTGGACTTGACGAAGCATCAGGTGTTGGTGCTGGTGTCACCTTTGCTTCCTTTTCACATTTATTATCGTAACAAAACTGACCTTTGTAGCATGTGGCTGTGTTACAAGAGCAATCAGCTACGGTCAATGTATTTGAAGGATCCTGAAGACATGCTGGAAGTTGTGGCGTCGGTGCTGGAGTTGGTGTCGCCTTGGCTGCCTTTTCACATTTATTATCATAAAAAAACTGACCTTTGTAACATGTGACTCCGTCGCAAGAGCAATCTGCGCTCAATGCATTTGAAGGATCCTCAAGACATGCTGGAAGTTGTGGCGTCGGTGCTGGAGTTGGTGTCGCCTTGGCTGCCTTTTCACATTTATTATCATAAAAAAACTGACCTTTGTAACATGTGACTCCGTCGCAAGAGCAATCTGCGCTCAATGCATTTGAAGGATCCTCTCCTCACGACATTCTGGAAGATGTGGCGTCGGTGCTGGAGTTGGTGCCGCCTGGGCTACCTTTTCACATTTATTACCGTAACAAAACAGACCTTTGTAGCATGTGACTCCGTTGCAAGAGCAATCTGCGTTCAATGCATTTGAAGGATCCTCACGACATTCTGGAAGATGTGGCGTCGGTGCTGGAGTTGGTGCCGCCTGGGCTACCTTTTCACATTTATTACCGTAACAAAACAGACCTTTGTAGCATGTGACTCCGTTGCAAGAGCAATCTGCGTTCAATGCATTTGAAGGATCCTCACGACATTCTGGAAGATGTGGCGTCGGTGCTGGAGTTGGTGCCGCCTGGGCTACCTTTTCACATTTATTACCGTAACAAAACAGACCTTTGTAGCATGTGACTCCGTTGCAAGAGCAATCTGCGATCGATGCATTTGAAGGATCATCCATACATTCTGGAAGTTGTGGCGTCGGTGCTGGAGTTGGTGCCGCCTGGGCTACCTTTTCACATTTATTATCGTAACAAAACAGACCTTTGTAACATGTGACTCCGTTGCAAGAGCAATCTGCGGTCAATACATTGATTCTGAGAAGAGGACATGCTGGAAGTGGTGGCGTCGGTGCTGGAGTTGCTGGCGTCGGTGCTGGAGTTGCTGGTGTTGGGGCTGGAGTTGCAGGACTTTCCACAACAACAGCCAGCTTCTGTCCGCCAGTGCAGTGCCCTGTCTTACCACATGCAAAATATATAGTCTGTCCTGCAGCATTTGATGGAATCGTGAAAGTAACTGGAGAGGTAATTGCATCCGTACTTGATGTTATTGATTCACCCCCAACGACGGTATAAGAGCCCAGATCGCAATCATCAAAGGCTGTCTCTGTTGGCAGCTCTAACACATTATGTTGTCCAATCCATGAGAATTCTACACTATCACCCGGATTTGCTGTGCTTTTTCTTTTTGATGCATCTCCGAATCCAGATAACCAATCAATTTTTATGGTTTTTGAAACTTGTGTAGGTATTGGTGTTGTTGTTGTGAGTCCGAGGAAAGCAAGGACAACAGCCGTTGCTTTCTTTGAGTTTGCGTCACCATCACCAGGAAACATTCCATGACCTCCAGTTTTGAAGTTGTATGCTTGAACATTGCCATTTAGAAAGCTCATTTGTGTGAGTTCGTTGTCGTCCTTTGTTACATTCGCTGGTGCTTTAAACCCGTATGCAACCGCGTATGCATAGATGGAAACCTTCCAATCCACAAAACTAAGCTTGGTCTCAGGGTTATTCCGCGCACCCGGAATAGGGGATTCCCCGCCATTGGCAGGAATGGTGGTATCTTGTGCGCCTGTGATCTGAAGCAGCTTGCGGGCCGTGAGTGTATTCTTGACGGTGGTGTAGTCGTTGTTAGTCCCTCCAATATAGAAATTGGAGTTGCGGTACTGACGCTCATTTAGCTGCGAGACGTCGGTGACAGCAGCAACGATGCGAACGTCGTCGTTCTCAATGAGGATGCGGTTCGTGAAACCTGCTCCATTAGAATGCCCGATCAACGTGAACTTTGCCTCAACGTTTGCAAAGGACACCAAATGGTTAACCAGAGTTGTGCCTACAAATTTGACGTCGTCCAGCTCTGACGGCTCAGCCACAATGTTCCATGAGTTGTCCTTACCATCGGGTGCAACGAGGATGTGTGAGTTGGACAAGGGGTTTAATGCTACATTATCGACAAAGTCAGAGAGCATTCCGGTACCGCTTCCGCCCTTGCCGTGCAGCAATATGGCCACGGGGAATGGGCCCGTTCCCGCAGGTACACGCACGTGAAACCCTCTGTCGTTGCCGGCACCATCGCCAAGACTATACGTGTTGGAGCCGAGATTGCTAGCGGGGACGCCCAAGACTGTACTGATTAATGAGAAAAGAATGACAATGGAGCAACGGTGCATCCTCCAAAATTTCAAACGCAAAGTTTCGACTCGTTCCAACTTCCAATCTAATCTAATCTAATTTTTAAATAAAAAATGGTAAAAGGGGCAGATTGCCGCGCGCTCCTGTAGAAAATTTTAAAAAAATCGACGTTTGAACGTTAAGTACAAAATTTTGTACCAAAAAAAAGACTTTCCGGAATTTTTTTGACGAAGATAGGAAACTTGATGAATTTTTATTTTAATTACAAAATTTTGTACCAAAGAGTACTTTCCGGAAAGTCTTTCCGAAAGTATTTTCCAAAGTCTAAAACTGATAAATTCTTATTCCACGTATTAATACCAAAATTTAAAATTTTGTACCAAAAAAAAATGTAAAAAGTACTACAACAAATTTTCTTTTTATATATAATATATTTCTCCAGACAATTTAGTACAATTTAGTACTATCTAATATTTTTTCATCTCTACATAATTCAATTTGTTTAGCATTGACTTTTTAAATTGGTAGTACTAAGTCTTCTCCATTAGGCCATGGAACTTCATCCTCATTTGAAACACAATTAATTGTTTTTGAATACCTTAAATTGTCAAGTGTGGCTGGGCAGATTGTGTCATAAAATACACACTTTTTGAAAATACAGCGTGAAGGTACAATGATACCATTACCTAAACCATCTCGACGACCGGCCAAAGGTGAAGGATGCTTTTTTAACAAGGAAACATTCGCACGTTCTACTATGCAATCATCAAGTTGCAGGCATCCACTTACACTCTCTACACCAGATAACGAATCAACGGGAAAATCAGCATTGCTTGAAGAACAAATATGAAAATTTGCCATTCTGGCTGTTTGATGTGACTTTAGTTTAACTTCAATGTGAATATCGAGTTTTATGGGTGTGTCCTGAAGTAAGAGAAATTTGTCTTTTTCAACTTTTTGAGGGTTTGGATTAGAGTTTGAAACGTTGTCTCTGAAATTATTTTCTAGCATTTTTGGATTATTTTTGGTAAGACCAATTATTTCAACAGGTTTAACTATAGTAATTAATAAAGGTCTGTATTGACCAGGATGTACAACAATTCTGTCAAAAGGTCCACCATATATTCTGAAAAAATATGTTTTACATTTGAATTTTTCGTTAGGTACAGAATTTTCATAGTAAAAAAAATAAATTTGTATTTAATGATGAAACAATACATAATCTAACGCGCTACGAATATCCTTAAACTCCTGATCTGGACCAACATGCAATTCTTCACGCGAATACCATGAGAGTTTTAACTCTTTCCATGATGAGGATTCATTGAGCCATTGATTATCTTGCTCCCACCTTCGAGAACAAGCTGTTAACCAGGAATCGCATTCAGAAATTTCATTTGAATGTTGATAAAGATGGAAGAAATCTGGTAATGTTGGAAATGTATGAAAATATATACGATGCCATATACAATATGAAGCAGCTTTAGAACGTAAACATTCTTGCCATCTTATACATATAACTTTATGAAGAGAATCTGTTCCTAGAAATGAAAAGCATTCCAGCAAGAGTACCCTTGGTAAAGTATCAATCCAGCAAGGGTTATTATCAACCAGTTCCAATAAAGAAAATTTTTCTATCGCTTCATGTTTGCTCTCGTGCATTGTACGTTGTATATTACTAGTATTTTTTGCATTCCCGATTGGTTTTGAGGAAATAAGCGCCGCTATTGAAACTGCTATGTCGCTAGGCTCTGTCGTTTGACTCGAACATTTTCCTGACTGAAAATGTTGACTCCGAGTTTGAGAACTTTTCTGATTCGTTCGATGTTTACGATTTTGGTATTTTTCCTGTTTAAAGTATCTATTATTAGTTTTTTTCTTATCCTTGCGTGGTTTATTTCTTCTGTTTTTTNTCATTGTTTTATTGTTTTGCTTTAGAGGAACGATTTTTGAGACATTTTCGACAGCTTTTCCGACACTTGCGCGAGGTTTAAAAAAAATTTCAAAATTTTAAACGTTTCACGCCACTCCGATTTGATTTCGTGGGCTTTCAAAAAATCTATCGGTTAAAAAAACCGAATTTTGAAAACGTACGTACTATACGGGTTTCAAAATAATTATAATAGTTGTAGAGTATCTTTCTCACACGGTAAGATCTACATGCGTTATAGAATGAATATTGACCAATGATTATCTTGTAACAAACCAAATCATTAATATGGACAGAAGGTTTAAGGAGTCTAAACTTGCTAATTCGGGAAAGCGCAAGGTGCTTATGTCCTATTCACCGAAGAAGAAAAAGGTAAACAAAACGTCGCACACGTTACACAAGAAAAGTGTATTGGTATCTCCAGTAGGAAAGAAATCAGTACGAGTATTTGATAAGAAACTCGTGAATGCTCGGCGAGTCTACAACAATGAATGTAATAGCTATAAAAAACATAAGCGAAGTGTAGATCCAAGGGGCAGCTTTGATAATGCAATTTCTGGAATATTCTCCCCTGATGTAGTCACTTCTAAAAGTGTTAAAAAGTTCGTACCAAGAAAGAAAACGATGCTTCAAAATAGGAAAAAAATACTAGTATACGGAGGAAATAAGTATAAACGAAATATGCATAAGCCAAAACGATTTTTGTCAAATTCAACTACACAATATTGTACCAGTAGTGACGAAGAATATTTATCAATAGTTGATCTTTTCGGTGAAACCAACGTCGGTGAAGATAGTATTAACAAAACCATTCTAGGAGAAAATAAGGAAAGTATTGTACACAAAGAGCAAGAGTCTATTGAAAAGAACACACAACAACGTACTGTAAAGCCAACTCATAGTAATACCTTTGATAATTTTGATTTCGAAAGTAGATCGGCATTCATTCCAACGCCGCCATTAGTCCAAAATTCAGATAATAGTAGTATCGGTACAGCTTTAGCAAATGCGTACCGAATTGAAATTGCTGCTCATGAACAAAGTGTTACAAGTAGTACTCGAGATCGTGGTTCAAGATGTAGTTCAAGTAATAGTTTTCAAAGTAATTTGACGAATTCTAATGATATTGTACGTTTTCATTATTTTTCAATTTCGAATGTATTTTTTCATAGGCAATTTTGTACCTAACAATTTTTTTTAGATTTTTTGAAATATTTTTTCACAATACTTAAGGACAACGTCATTCCTTCAGTCACACACCAGAACAAGCATCATAACCAAAAACGTTCAGCCACAATACAGAACAAGCATTACAACCAAAAAATTGCCTGGAATAATACTGAAAGTGGTCCGTTGTCTAACGAAACAGCTCAGTCCGCTTTTCGCGTAGTAAATCGTTCAAATCATATTGATAATGATATGAACTTTAGACTTATCGCTGTAAAGGCTCCAATAAGTCCGAAACAAGAAAGGCGTTCGTTAGGTACAGAATTTGGTACAAATAGACGTATGAAAAGAAAAACTGCACGACCCACCACAGCGGGTACCTTGAGATCTACACAACGCCCTGGCTCGACAGATGCAGGCCATAGAAGACCACCAGCAACCAGAAGTGAAAGACTATGTTCATCAGCTTCAAGAAAATCAAGACAAAGCGTAGATGTGACTACGAAGCAATATGAGCAATATCTTGGTAAGAGTGCGGAATCTCTGGTTACAGAAAAATACGATAGAAATAGAACAAAAATTACAAATTTTGGTACAAAACAAAATAGATCTGGAAGGCAAATTTCCTCAGCGCCACTTACACGACACTCTGATCGAAAATATCGCGGAATGAATTCAAAGAATAAAACTGGTATTTCATCTAAATCTAAATATAAGCGAACTCAAAGTGCGGCTGCTTCACGTTCAACACGGAGAAACTTCAATGAAGAAAAACATTTGCAATTCCAGAGACTCAAAATAGGCGAATCGTCCTGGACGGGAGGATTTAAAAGACATTGGGATAAACGAAAATATGTACGTTTTCATTGTGAATTTCAAATTTAGTTTTTTTTTTTCATACGAAATTTTGTACCTAACAAAAACATTTTGAGTCTGTTTTTTTTTTTGACAATGCATGAGCAAAGAAGGACAAATATGATTAAAGGTGAAAATATGAATCGTAAGCAAATTCGTCAGAGTATGGTGATCGTTGGTCGTTCTCCAAATGTTATTTAGACATTTACCAGTCTTATTTAATAAAATTTCAAGTCTAACTATTTATATTACGNAACCATTTATTGTTTTTTTTTAATAACATTTTAATAAAATTTCAACGAATACTATTTAAATCCGTACCTTCAGTCTCTAAATGCCAAAGAAACGTCGCATAAGAAAAACGAAGAAGCAATATATCCCTAAACATTTCTACAAAATTACTAAATTGAACTTTTGATCCCGGAATATCGATATAATTCACCGACGCTTCAGTAATAGGTATAAAAAAACGCCGGGCTATATACAACAATTCTACATCAAATCCCCAGCTCTGTAGATGTAATGATGGGAATATAGTTTGAGCGGCACGACGGGAAAATAGTTTAAATCCACACAAGGTGTCTTGTACTCCAGATACACAAGTAATGGACACAAAAAGATTAAAAAAACGACGCAGTAATTCACCCGCGGATTTCTGCGTTGAAAGCCTCTTTTCACCAAAACTCCGACGAGTCCCATTCACTCCAATCGAAGATTTCGATCTAATCAGAGATCTATTATGTACACGACTGCCAACTACGATACCGAATCCATTGCGCTGCGTTTGACGCAATATCGCCTCTAACTTCTCAACTTCTTCGAATTTAGTGGCTCCATCCGCGTCAACCATGAGGATACTTAAACCGCGAGCTCTAAAAACTCCATGACGTACCGCTCCACCTTTCCCTCTGTTAAAACATAACCTACATAACCGAATGTAATCGGCTCCATACTTACGCACATACTTATCTGCAACTACTTTTGCTGTACGGTCGGTACTACCGTCGTCAACAACAATAACTTCATAAGAAAAATGCTTATCGCGAAGTGCACGCGTGACTAGGTACGACATACATTCATCTAACATTGCTGTAATACGATGTTCCTCGTTGTAAGCAGGAATGACTACGCTAAGCTCTACACTACCACGTTCGTGTAGTGAAGGAAATGGAACCTTGGTGCTCTTAAATGGATCATAAAACGTATGTTCTGTAGCATAATAATTCATAAAATATAAATGATTCCAGAAAAGAAAATAAGGATACAAAATCCATAAAACTATTAGTAATACCAGAATAATCTGAAACCAATCAAACCAAAGAAGTACCATAATTTCAAATTTAGCTCGCGAGTCGAATTGCTCCAAGTTGATTGGTTTTCTCAACTTCAAGAAGTCGAGGTGAAAATAAAGTGGGTCACTTGACGAGACGAAGAGAGTCAATCCAAAAGAGTCACTTTTTTCGATGACGTCATCGTTTTGTTTTCGGTTTCGACAGTCAGTGCAACTTTGTAAAATTCAATTTTACCAGTCTTCAAGACGGAACTACTAAAAGTACCTACCATTATTACAATGACGGCAATTGCAGAGACAATTCGATGTGCATCGAGAAAAACGTTATCGAAGATGTGTTCCACTGTCAATGAGCAGAATGCAACTGGTCCAAATGATTGGTCAAAGCGAATGTTGGCAGGTATGGGCTGGAAAGGAAAAGGTCTTGGAAAGACTGAGAGTGGAATTACAACGCACATCAAAGCAGTCAAAAAAGATGAAGACGACGGTCTCGGCTACAAAGCTGAGAAAATAGAAGAGGAAAGTAAAAGCTTTGATCTTGGTCATTTTGCGGATATCTATGCGTCAAATTCAAAATTCAAGGTCATCATTCCAGGATGTAATAGCGATAGTTCTGATAGTTCTGATAGTTCGGATAGTTCAGACTCAGATGAGGAAAAATCTGTCAACTCAAAGGGTGTTTCATTCGATGACCTTTATAAAGCATGTGCAGGACGTCGCCCTGGTCGACGTGGCTTCGTATCTACAAAGAAGAAATGGGAGAAGAAAATAGTGTTTTTGGTGATTCGGGGCCAAGTGCTGATGATTGTACGTTTTTTTATCATTTCAATTTCAAATTTATTTAGTTTTTCATAGAAAATTGTGGTACACCTAACCCTAACAAAATTAAAAATGTTTTGAAATATTTTTTCACAGTACTTGGCATTCTCGATGGAAAGAGCAACTTCGGAAGCACATTGGTGATGAAAATGATAATAATAACAATGATAATAATGATTCTTCTGAAAAAGTTGGAGAGGATCGTTCTTTGTCTATATTCTCCGATTAAACCCCAACCCTAATGTAATACACTCAAAAAAAAAAACCCAAAAAAAACTCAAAAAAATATCAGTTTTGAGTCCGACACTTTTGCATTTCCTTGTGATATTAGAGAAAATTTTGGAAATACCTCAAATAATGTTTGAACTTTATTTGTTCAAACATCGAATCTTTTCAAACATAAAATAAAATGATTCACAATTTTTATTTTAAAATAGTTATTTTAAAAGAAATTTTATTCATTTCAATGATCATTTCAATGCATCGCGCCACCTAAAACAAATTCATTTCTATTATAATGAGCAAATACTTTATCACCAGATCTCAGAATTTTATATATGTAAAGAGGGGCAAATTCTTCATATACCTCCAAAATTGTTTTTTTTGCACTAAACTGTCTACATTTTTTGTTTTCATCGACACAAACATTTTCCATTTCATCTTTTTCGTCATACATCTGTTTCATATCACTATTGTTTGTATTATTCTGTTTTGTTTGATCATGTAGTGTGAAAAAAATATTTTTTTTTGGATAAAAAATCGTTAGGTACATAATTTCGTACGAAAAAATAAATTTAAAATTCACGATGAAAATATACATATATTCCAAGAATTTCTTTAAGTGTTTCAATTCGTAACATCAATAATTCTACTGTACCATTACGAAAAATGTCTTTCATTGAGGGACAAACAAAAGGAGATATATCAAGACGCCAACAGGCGTCTTCAATAATCGATTCATTACGAAAAAACTTTTCTCTAATTTTTTCAGGATTCCAATTTCGTATAAGTTCAATTGAGTGATCATCAAATGGAAGATGTATATGCGGAAATGACGGACATGCATCCAAACCATTCTTGTTATGGAAACCTTTTGAAAATATACATGGACTTGAAAAGAATGTATTGTGAAAAAATAAAAAAATAAAATTGTTAGGTATGAAATGTTTTTTTTTTAAACTCAAAAAAAAATTGAAAAATGTTTTTTTTTAAACTCAAAAAAAAAAAAAATTGAAATAAATGTGGATAACGTACACGTCGCAGCTCCTCCAAAAATACAAGGCATTCGTATTGTTCCAACATGACAGCCTGGAGAGTGGTTAAATGTCATGTCGGCATCAATTAGTTTCATTTCAATTTTTCCAAATTTATCATCATTTGTTTCTTTCTGTTTTTGTAGTTTTTGAGTATGAGCTAGAAGATTCCCCCCATGAAGATCAGGATGAGCTGTGATATGTATCGTGAGAAAATATGTTTACATTTAAATTTCTTTAGGTTTGAATTTTTTATGGAAAAAAAAACATGAAATTGATGTTGAAAACGTACAAAAAAAAGTAAGGCTACATCCTGAAATGAACGTTGCGAAATTTCCTTCACTCTTTCAGGCGTAGCTTCATCCATTCTTAAAAGTGATCGCCAATCTCCTGGCAAAAATTCATCTTTATCATTTTGATCTTTTTTCTTGTGTGATTTTTTTTTAAATGGACTTTGCACAAAATCTTGAAGAATGCCAATTTTTTTCACAATACATCTATGACCATCAAAAGATCGTTTTAAACATATGTATGTATTGTGGAAAAATATTTCAAAAAAAAAAATCTTTTTTGTTTAGGTGCAAAATTTTGTACTAAAAACGATAATAAATTTGAAATTCATGATAAAAACGTACATGCAGGTGCAGACGAAACATATGAGTTTTGTAAGCCTAATAACATTGCCAACTCATCCAAGTAAGCTTCACGTACAATTGACTCAAGTACAGTGATCATTGAAGCAGGTTTGTTTCGAATCATTTGCTCTTGAATTAACCAATATCTTGATCTATCCTTGAAGACATATTGAACTGGGGCTTTCAGTTTGATCATACTATTATCATAGCTTTTACTATCATCACTATTATTTTTTATAGTATTTTTTCTTTCACCTTTTCTAATAAAATAAATGTCTGCTTCTCCAGATTCTTTGCTTTTTTCAATATATGATCTAGTTTGGACATTTTTTCGTTGTTCAAAGTTATAATCATCATCTTTGTCATTATTATGAGCAGTACCATGTACATCGAACAAGTTAGTTGGAGACTTATATTTCGTGTTTTGATGATACTCATCAATATTTTGAAGGCCAATCATAACGGATGCCTTATTCAATAAATACGCATCAGGGATTTGTATATTTGGAGAATTTATAGACATGATTCCTTCACCTTGAATCAATAATCTATTGAGCAATCCATTTTGAGAGACTCCAAGACCAATGTATTGTGAAAAATATTTTTTTTTGTAAAAAATCGTTAGGTACAAAATTTCGTATGAAAACATTTTAAAATTTAATTTTGAAAACGTACATGCGATCTACATCCGAAGATATCCGAGCTATTTGTTTCGCTTTTCTATACATATTATGATTAATTAGTAAAGGACGAGATGAATTCGTAGAAAATGCCTTAGGGTTAGGGCTTTTTTTATCATCGGCTAATAGTTTTGACTTTACAGGAAAATCTATTCTTTGATAAATTTCCCAAATATTGCTGAAAAATATTTCAAAAATTTAAAATTCGTCAGGGACAATACAGAAAAAAAATTATAGGATTTGGATTTTATATGGAAAAAAAATATTAGGTACGAAATTTCGTACGAAAAAAAAATGAAAGTAAAAGTAGACAACGTACAAGAAGGAAAGAGTGAATCTACAGTAGTTGTAATAGGATAAATACCATGTTCTATAGCAAAAGTATGTGCTACTAGCATTAAATCTTCTTCAGCATCAAAATATATTACATGTGATATATTGTCAATTTGTACTTGAAGTTTACAAATTAATAAAAACTCTGAATGTAAAAGTGACTGAAAGTTCAACTTATATTCTGAAGGATTGAAATAAACTGCCATCAATTTTGAACCACCGAGACGTTTTCCTTTATTCATTTCTGCCTCGCACATGGAATTTGGTACTCTGCCTTCTAATGAGAAATGGCCTCGATGACCACAGTTGGCAGTCCCGACTTTTTTGAATCCTTGAGGAAATTCCATTGCAAACCACAGGCTACCAGCTGCAGCTGCAGTTTGTGCACACTCTTCCCAAGTAAATCCATCGATCTGTGACCCCCATTTAGATACCTGAGCTTGTGAATCGTGGCGATAACAACCAAAGAATATAAAAGGATTTGGTAAAACTTTCTCAACAGATAAAACACTTGGAATAAGCGTTAACGTAAATAGAACTATTGCAAATATCATATCTTGTAACTAGGAAAAGTATAACTTCCTTTTTGTTTACTTATCTTATGATTCTAAAAATTTTGCATTTAATAGAATGTAAGAACCTTCAGAATCGCGAAATTGAAATGTAGTGTCGATCTCAAAATATAACCGCGTTAAGAGCGATTAGATTCTATAAAGCGAAAGAGCGAAGAAGCCGCTCCTGTGAACGAAAAACGCGATTATTGCGATTGATTTATTTCGATTTTTTGGTGTCTGTCGTTTTTTGGTGCTTGTGTCGATCATCTTTTTTTTTTGGCCAAATAATTTTTCATATACATTGAATCTGACTTATACTTTTGTTATTGCAACAACCCGTGAAATGCTATTTAATCCACCTAAAGGAGGTTATGTCACTATAGCAGCTATTGCTGTTGTAGGTTGTAGTTTTTTTTATAGTAGCAGCTCTGTAAAACGTTTTCTACGGCAATACTTTTCGTATTCCGCAGGCAACTTAGTTGGAAAAAAAGGACGGTATAAGTTGCTTTACTTTCTTAATCGAGGAGGGACTAGTGACGTTTGGGCTGCAGCAGACCTTCATCAATGTTCAAGACCATGCGCTGTCAAAATAGTTTTCAAAGGGTTCTGGCACAAGCTTGCTGCTAGTGCTAAAATTGAAAACGAAGTTAATATTCTTCGCTTTCTTGCTCTCCTACAACTACAATCTAGAAAGCCATATTTTTCAAGTGTAGGTTCAGGATTAGTTGGAGGGTTAGGAAATTATCCTCGTCAAATGTGTTCCCCGATTATTGGTGTGTATGATATTTCTGAAACACCATCACGAATATTTATTGTTACTGAGTTAGCTGATGGTGGCGAATTATTTGATCTTATCGTAAAAAAAGGACATTTGAGTGAAAGTGAAGCAGCGGATATTATCAGTCAAATTATCAGTGGAGTTCTTACATTACACACACTCGGTATTTTACATCGAGATCTCAAACCTGAAAATATATTGCTATTAAACACTCCTTCAATGACCCAAAATAAATACAAAATTCGAATTTGTGACTTCGGCTTAGCTTTAAAAATGGAGTCAGATGAAGTCACAGAAGACTTTATCAGCAGCAGTAGTCACTCAAATAATAGCTATAACCCTCGCTTAATCACGGATACAGTGTGTGGTTCATTTGGCTTTCAAGCCCCAGAAGTCAAGAAAATGCGTTTTCATTATTCATTTTTTTTTTCCTTGGAATTTTTTTCTTAGGAAATTTTGTACCTAACAAAAAACTTTACAAAAATTTGAAATATTTTTTCACAATATACATTGGTCAGAAGTATGGCTTTCCTGCTGATTGGTTCTCCGTCGGTTGCTTACTATATATAATGCTTTGTGGTTATCCTCCATTTCCCATTAAGAAAAACGTTGAAAAATATTATGACCTACAGTGGACACCTCTACAACAAATTGGAAATTGGCTTTTTGGTAACCCTAACCCTAACAAATATGTAAAGACTTCCAAACATGTACAACATGTAAAATTTGATCATCCAATTTGGAAAACGGTGTCAAAAGAAGCCCAAGATTTAGTTAGTCGGCTTCTACATCCAGACCCGAATTGTAGATATAATGGGGAGCAAGCACAACTTCATCCATGGTTATTAGAAAAGTTAGACAGTTAGGTTATTAGAAAAATTAGACGGTTAGGGTTAGGGTTAGATGATTGTTTTTGTTTATTTTTGTTTATTTATATAGCTTTTAAAAAAATGTAGAGAGAAGCAACGATTTTTTTTTCATACCAAATTAATTACCTACAATATTCAACAAGATATAAAGCCTACATGATTCGAACTAGATGGGAAATATTTCGTTGTTCTTTGGGCCTATACATTTCAGAATCGTCATGAGGGTTAGGGTTAGGGTCATTAGGGTTAGGTAATGTCCATTTCCGCAAGCCTTGTCTATTATAATGAAATATTCTACCTGTGTGCCTTTCTCTGCTGGAGTACCATACTGTCCCCTTAATTACCATTTTCCTGTTTTCAGTTGGAAGCGTTTGATATGAATTTTTGTATTTTTTTAGTACATCATTCTTTTTCTTTTCATTCAACCTTAAACTTTTTTTTTTCACAAAAGTGTTAAATTGGACAGAATTGAAATCGGAAAGATCACTTGGAGATAATTTTGTTCGAGGATTTCGTTGTATTAGTGAAGATTTCGATATGTCAGTAGATACTATAGTACTATTTTTAAAACGACCAAGTAGTGGATCGTCCTCCATTATTACCATTTTCTGATTTTTTTGATTGTTCTTCTTTTTTTGTTTTGTCCTACTAGGGTTAGGGTTATGTCTTAATTGGTGGACTGTATTCCTAGGGAGTCGTGCTTTATATACACGTGCTGTTTTTTTGAAGAATCTATCTGTTGGTGTTCTGCACTTATTTTTTTGTCTTTGAAAACAAAAGTTTGTAATTATTCCATGTATTTCGTGTGTTTCATTTCGAATTCGTTGTTTGAATGGACTGGATGATGTTGGTCTGTCCTTAGTCTTTACAGGAACCATTGCAAGCATCCTTTGTTTTCTTCTGCTAAATACATTTTTCTGAGGTGCAGTATTCGGTCTCTGCTTTGGTGTCTGCTTTGTTTTGTATTTTGTGTCGATATATTTTCTTCTATTTATTCTATTTTGATCATTGTATTTCGTGTCTATATATTTTCTATTTCTTCTATTTTGATCTCTATCATATAGCTGTAACTGATACCTCAAATCTTCATCTTTATTTAAAGTTGATCCATCATGAGTAGCACTGAAATTAGTACCTTCATCTTGTGGATGTCGGTGGAGGACTTTACCTGTTTCTTGGTTTTCAAACATTTTGAAACTAGGAAATGTTTCAAAATGGATATTTTTTGAGTCTAACTTATGGATAATTCGTAATTCTACTTCACGATCTGTTTGTTGTGGTTTACATTGGATACGTGCAATTGAGTTTTCTGCAATAGCCAGGGCTCGAATGGAAGACTTACGCGCCAATAGAGCGGCAGTTGAAGCAGCTGCTACGGCAACTTTTGTCTGCTTGGTTAATGAGTTACCGTTTAGTTTCATCTCCATATTGTATAGAGCTGTTTATTGTAAAACATCAAAATAGTATAATTGAAAATTAATAAAGTATACTAGGGCAATACAGTGAGTATACACCTAGTTACTACAGTACTAGTTAATGCTTGGAAATATGTAAGTAAACAAACTCTGTGCAGTTGGTTGTTTTTTACATAAGTACTACCTACACCAGCGCCGGGATATTTTGGACATCACAAAACTCGTAACGGACAAATCGAAATCGCTATTTTTGTTCGAATAATAAATAATACGTTAGATTTTTTTACTTGAAAGACGTTCATCGCCTGGTTTTTCTTCGTGCAGTAGGTATTCCTACATATTTTTCTTCGTGTACTGCAAAGTCTTACTCTATGCTCTCCCAAAAATGCGTTCTCGTTACTGGTGGTACCTCAGGAATTGGATATGATTGCTGTCGTCAGCTTGCACTTCTTGGTACAGAAAGAATCATCTTAACCTCCCGCTCAATGGATAGAGCTAAAGAAGCTGTTGCTGGGTTGCAAAATTTGACAAACAAGCCAAAAGATGTTTTTCAACCTATGGTACTTGATACAAATAATGTAAAAAGTATTCAGGATTGTATTGATGAATTACCAGAAAACATTTCTGGAATTGTTCTGAATGCGTCAAGTCCAAATGCATCTCCTACGGAACCAAGCTCGCGAGGTGTAGGTAAATTGTTCCAGAATACTGTTCTTGGGCATCTTGAGTTGGTTGAGGGTTTGTTATCGAACAACAAGTTGGCTAATGGGGCAAGAATTATATTTTCAGGTACTGAATTGACAAGGTCTGTTTGGCTTTTTACGGGCTTTCAACCGTTCGTGAAGTGTAAAGAAGGAAAAATTGAAGAATATACAAGAAATCCACCTACCAGTTGTATCCCTGTAAGAGCATCGATGGCATCTTATGGAAATGCGAAGCTCCTCGGTGGACTCTATCTTTCTGCACTAGCGAAAGAAAGAAAAAACTACTATTTTGCAACTGTGAGCCCTGGTGGAGTGAAGACACCTATTTATAACAAACTACCTCAACCATTAAGCTGTCTAATGAGCAATTGTTCTTGCATATTCAGCTGTGTACGTGCAATCCACTCCACTGAAGTAGGTGCAAAACGATATATTGATGCATTAACAGATGTTAGTTTTACAGAAAGATTTCCAAGTGGTAGTGTTGTTGCGTCACCCTCACAGTGCTGCCCTTGTTGGCTAGGCGCTTCCGGCCCACTAACAAACCAAAATAAATATTCTTCATATTATGAAAATACAAACTTACAAGCTGAAACGCTTGATGTTTGTCGAAAGGCAATGAACATGGAAAGATGACTTTTCATTTAAAGATATTTTTTTCATTACTTTCGCTTCAAAAAAATGTTTCAAATTAAATAAATTCTTTTAAAGAGAAAGAATTTGCGTGTTTATAGTAAATATATTATACCCCCTAGTAGGGTACTGTACCTAGCTACATGTACATGTCCTATCATAATTATTAATTATCGCGAATCAACGGTCAAGTCAAAATCAAATGACAGTCAAAATCAGTCAAAATTTCGTAATTTTATTGCTTATTATATTGAGTAAAATTCTTTTACTAGTTTACTCGACTCCTTCGAATCAAATTCTACAGTGGAATTGTTCAATTGGAGTCTAGTGCTCCTTTACGACACTTCGTGGTATAAAAATTTATACACCCGATCAATATATTTCTTGAAGCAATTACGTACTAGCATCTCCTAAATATGATGGGATATGCTCATCGGGTCGTAGTGAGTTCAGCTGCGAAACGCCTTCGTCTGTTATCGACTTTATCAAATACTTTCCATCAACCAACATTGAGTTTCAATACAGACCTAAACATCTTGAACTTTCCAGACCAGTCAATTTTTGCAGGAACAGAAGCACTTGCACTCTTCGTTGACCGCTTAAAAGCACAATCATGCTCTAGACCTCTTATTGTAGCTGATGCAGGAGTTTCTGCTCTTGGTATCGTTGATGAAGTTGTAGCACAGTTGCGTGATGTTGGCATGACACCTTTTGTCTTTGACGAATGCACACCGGACCCTAGTCACGCTGACGTTGCTCACATTGCTGCTGCTTTTGAGGAAGGAAAATGTGATTCATGTACGTTTTCAAAATTGAACGTAAAATATGTTTTTTTTACAATGAAAATTTGAAAATTTGTACCTAACAAAACGTTTGAAAGCAAAATATTTTTTGCAATACATGTATCGGTGTAGGTGGCGGTGGACCAATAGATGCCGCAAAAGGAGGTATGGCCGTTGTAGCCGAAGCACGAAGCAATCCTTCGTTTCATACTGCAGATGTACGTTTTCAAAATTGAATTTTTTTTTATACCAAAATTTGTACCTAACGAATTTTTTTACAAAAAAAAAAAAATATTTTCCACGATATATGATACTGCTCGTTTTATTACAGAAACGTGTCGTCGAGGTCTACCCAATATAGTAGATGAAGCTTGGGTACAAGCTGTCCCTGAATTTGGTGCAATTCCTACAACTGCTGGCACGGGTTCTGATGGTGGTAAGAGTTGCGTGATTAAAGATGTGGATGAAATCAAAGTTGTTTTTGGTCATCCTGCGCTCCTTCCTAAATCTGCGGCACTGATTCCTCAATTTACTTGCAAGAAGCCTGCATTACTTACTTTTGCAACTGGCGTGGATGCATTGTCTCATTCAATTGAGGCATATATGGTACCTAATGAAACAATGCTAAATCGTGATGGAATGTCCGTTATCATCATTTTTGAATACTGTTTTTTTGAAGAACAAAATTTTTACTACAAAAATGTATTTCCAAAAAAAAAAATACATATATATATAGAAAATTTTGTACCTAACCAAAAAAAACAAAACAATAAAAAACAATATTTTTCCAAAATATATGACAAAAGAAGATATTGAATACTGTGAAGGATTTGCATTAGCTGGTGTTGAATTAGTATGCAAAAATTTAGAATCATGTATGTTTTATATGAATTTCTAATTTATTTTTTTTTCGTACGAAATTTCGTACCTAACAAATTTAAGTTTTTTTTTTGAAATA